>NTHP01000103.1:251398-311795 GCA_003416845.1 Oplegnathus fasciatus
GGTTATATACAGTAGTCCTAATTGCAGTTTTTTTATTTCATATTATTAAAATCAGATGCAGATACTATACTATAAACTATACTCCATCTCACTGCAGATTCGATTTTACTGTAAGCCGTTTTACACAAGGTACATGGAAAGACACTGCTAAAGTAGTACAGCTTTTGTTAGTTACAATATCAGTGATGCATCTTTATTCTCTTTTAATTTGATCATTAATCATATTATACACCAATGCCGGTAGACTATGTATGAGGTAATTAACATCAGACTACAGTAGATTCCAGCCTGCGAAGATACATTTATTATTAATATTTGGGATTATCAAATACAGGTGTGGTTTGTTGCGGCAATATAGCCTACATGGGTGATTTATGGGGGCCCAATATTATATTCTTTCATGGGCTCCAAAATCTCTGGCGGCACCCCTGAGAACTAGAAGTTAGTGACTGGCATAAAACATCATTCTGCAGAGAAAGAGGAAAAGAAAGTGAAGCTGTGGAACTTGGGTAAACAAAGTTGGCATTGCGGGATGGAGACAGAAGAAAGAGATAGATTACATCGGTAGTACCTCTTACTTTGTTATCCTTACTCTCAGACTATCTCACCTTGACGCCTCCTACATTCTCAAAATGCTTCTTTCTTTCTCTCTACACTACTTTATCTCAGTTCTCCTGTTCTTACACTGTCCGTCCTCTGTGCTGTTGCACTTTCTCAGATGCAGTGGCAAGCTCAGTTCACAGTGTAGCGGTCAGCTCTCAGGACTTGTGCCTGCTCCCGCCTGTTTGCCCCTTCTGCCTGCTGCTTATGAAAGTTATAATAGACTTCCCGTCATGCTCATAAAGTAGGGAGCTGTAGATTTATGATCTCATTTAGCCCTGGCTTTACAGCAGCCAGCTCCAGGGTCGGTCTAATGAAACGCCAGAGGAAGTCCATCCTGCAACTCTCGACAGTGATACCACCAGCTCGAATGTCTAATTGGATAATCCCTCTGAACTTTGTTAATCATTGGCAACACAAGGGTTCTGAGCTTCTTTGCACTGTGGGGAAGTGCTCAGGTAATGGCACAAGTTGGTTAGTTAGTTTTTATAATGGTTGCCCCTAAACTACACATATATATATTATCTGATCTGAATCTGATCTCTTTTGTCTGCAGCATACAGGAGGCAGAGGAGAAATGCTGGAATAGAATTTGGTTACTACTTTTTAGCTTAGTAATGACCACACCTTTCTCATCTCATCTCCTCTTCCCCTCTCTCAGCAGGGATTTAACTGAAGTTGTCATTCAGCATTGGAACTGGGCAGCATTTGAACTAAGCTAGAGGAAATTAGAGCCATCTCTCTTCCCTGTCAGCCTTTGTCAAACCACAGCTCTTCCTTTTGCGCCAATCAGTAACTCCCACTTTAATCGATTTTCTATTGGGAGGATGGGAGGTTGAGGTTGGAAGGCATGTCAGCAGTAGATGGTGGGACTTCATAGGCCCAGGCTGACAGATATGATGTCATGAGAACAGAGGGAATCCTGGGGTGGCGCAAAAGGGGCAAGCCAGAAATCTTAAAGAGTAATTTTCACTTGTGAGCGAGCCCAATTGGTTTTTCATCTCTCTTGCCCTCTGCGGTTTCCTGTTGTTTTCATTGCTGCCATCTTCTTGCTTAATGGGCTTTTGCATGGCAGCCATGACTGTGACAGCTTCAAATCTGGCACTTACATATTCTATTTCATCCCTCACATCTAATGGATGAATTTCTGGGACAGTGAACTGAGCGCCTCCTCTCTCCTGAAACCACCGTCTGCGTCTGCGAGGAGAGGATTTTCCCCCAGACCTGAAGTGCTCCCAGCTAGCCGCCACTGATGGCATGATGATGATAGCACAGGTTATGTTATCATCACAAAGTTAACACTCGGAGATCTGACCTGCCTACAGTTGGGAAACATTATTCATTCATTTCACTCTGCATGCCATGAATATAATTCTGTATAACATTGGATATTGAGGAAGTTGTTTTCCCCACACTAATGAGATATCTGATAGGCTGCATGGTGTGAGCACTATGTTAAATGAACCAATGCCAATGACCCAGTCTTCGCTGCAGAGAGGAGATGTAATCATATTTGCATAAATAAGCCAATGTTTCAAAACATATTCAAGTTTACTACCTGCACCCCGAGAGATCAGTTGCTTATGAGCGCTGATATATAGATCTCCTTACAACGGCTCAGGCACAAAGCATATACGGACAAAGCACATTTGCATTTAAGAATTACCTCTTCCCTCCTGCTCTCCAAACTGCCACTGTGATGAGAATGGAGGAAGTTAGTGCAGAATGGATAGGTGGGTGGTAATGAAATTGGAACCGATTCAAATAAGCTCTTAATTTCAGCCCAGCATTTATGAAACATTAATGAAGAGGGGAGAAGATCTGTTGCTGTGAAAACTCCCTGGCTTGGGAAAAGCACATGAGGAGCACAGTGTGAGTTTAAACATGCTGGATAACGAAGAAGGTATTATGATAATGGAGTTGACATGCTTCCAATATTACTTTGTTGAATTTTGAACTTATTGCTTATTACTGCCTACTATGTAATATATCGTAAGAAAGCCAGTGTGACAGCCACTGTGGCTCCCTTTCATGCTGATAGCAGTATGAAATATTGATGCGCACTTCTGCATCCATTCGCAAGAATCTCTCTTAACCAAAAGTGAATATCTGGTGCGTAGGCAGGCAACCCCCACATGTATGGATATGAGGTAATTTTATTGAAGGCAGGAGGCTGCACATACCCTCAGAGTGAGTAACTTAAGTGGATTCTACAGTTTGAGGCAAGCTAACCTCCACCTGTTAACACCACAGGATATCAACTGTAATGAGAAGCCAGGAAGCCATGCTGTGACCTCACGATCCACTATCTTACACACACACACCCCCACACTATCGTAGCAGCCATTGCATATGCTCTCCTACAGTCCTGCAGTAATCATGCGTTACAGCTGCAGGGATTTCCAAACAAACCCTCTTGGGGATAGATCAGTAGTGTGGTTGCAGTTTTAAATGCATGTCAAAATAAATGCATTATTAAAATCTGCTAGAACTCGCGTAAATACTGTATGCACAGGCATACACATACACTGTATGTGCTGTTCTCGCATGTACATCAGCAGATATGCCTGCAGAAATACTTAAGCACATGAGCACTCACACACACATGCTACAATAAATCAGAAGTCCTGACAGTGAGTGAGATGCGGGCAGGGAAGCAGAGAGGCAAAGAATCTCCCTCCCGGCAATGGCAGAATGAAATAGACAGTCAGATGCGGTTAAAAGAAATTGGAGGAGGTTCTGCTGTGGAGACTGCCTCTTTTGTCTTGTCTTGACTCCAGCTCTGGCCTCCGTAGACCTCTGTCGTCTCTCCACCTAACAGCCCTCTGATGCTGGATTGCCTCAAAGAAGGAAGACTAATGATAAGAAAGGTGCTGACTGACAGAAAACTGACTGACTGTGCAAGTCACTGCAGGGACTGGCTGCACACTGACTTGCAAATATGCATCAATATTAAGAATAATAGAATGATAATTTAGCCAGAGTGCCAATAAGTTCCACTATGAGTCATTCATGTGCACAGCAGACACTCAATCATACTGAAATATTACTAGTGTATGTATGTAATACTGTATGAATAGAAAATGGGAATAGAATATTAATCCTGACTTATATAGTTTAAATTTAGATGTATTAATTTTGAAATTGTGCGAGTCTACTTAATATACCTTGAACATAATGAAACATATAAATTATGAAAAGAATGACACAAATAATATATATAAGTATATATTACCATATTTAAGTATAGCTCACGTAGCTATAGTCTGTTTGCCACGATTCATTTGGAGTAAGTCAGATTTAAAATGCACTCATTCTGCATGTGTGAGGGAGGAAGAGGGAAAGGCAGTGAGAGCAGGAGAGGAAAGGGAGAGAGGGGGTGGAGTGCCAAGGGATTGGCAGGAGTGACAAGATGTGACAGTGAGCACATTGGCTCGCAGGGCGGTTGCTACTTTACACTCCAATCACACAGTCCCCCTGTCCCCCAAGACATTTTAATCTGATCCCCCGACCCAAGGAGACGAGAGCACAGCACAACACTGCTCAGAGGAAAGCGGGAGAGCGGCACAGAGCCGAGCCACGAGATTTTATTTGCAGCCTTTTCCTTCCACTTATGTGGATGGGTCTTTAATTTCATCACTAAAATGGCTGCTCCGGTTCTCATTACATTTTGCTTTATATGCTGACTGTGTGTAGATGCAGCGTGAACGAACGGATTGTCCTGGCCAGGCCTCTGCGTAAACTGCGTGTACATGTGCACATGCTTGCAAGCGCACAGCACTACTTTTGATTGGATTAGTCAGAGAGAGACATCCACCCTTTCAGCCTCACCCCTCCTCCACTGGTAGCGGCCTGCATTATCGATCCCGAACAGCTCCATTTCCTCTCTGTGTCCAAACTTATTAGATGCTCTGCTTTCACACAGCCTGGCCTGATCCCTCCTTCTTCCTCTTTTTCTTTAAAATCCCCATTTTCCTCCCATTTGTCTTTGTCTTTCTTCATCCTCCATCAAGCTCTTACTCTATCTCTGTCGTACCGTTGTTTTTCATCCCTTTGTGTATTTTCCACCAATGTTCTTGTCTTATCTTAATCTGCACCCATTTCTGCTTATTTTCTCCCTCTCTTCTATCTTCTATCTGACTCCTCTATCTCCTTTCTTTACTGCTATGAACACCACCTCTGTCAATCTCTGGCTTCGCTTTCTCTCTTTCTGTTGCTCTCCAGTTAATACTAAAATTAGACTGCAAGTGATTTTGAGTAGTTGGAGGGATCAATTGCCATTAATTGCCTTTGGGGAAGAGTAACTTTTGACAGGGTTGCAAGAGAGAAAGAGAATGCCATGGAGAAATTATGACTTTGCAGCTAACTTATGGTGACAGAATGGGCACAACTAATCACGATATGGAATGTATTAAGGAGTCTTTTTTTCTCCAAACACTTTCTACAACACTTTCAAGTATTAGATAAAGTTATTAGTTTAGAAATGTTTTATAAGGGTGGAACACTTTTCAGATTACTGTTGATACATGCTGGCAGAATAAAATATCTTGTCTGCCCTCATGCATTTTGAAAAGCCTGCTTGGTAGCAACATAGATAAACAACAGCAGACAGAAGCAACCAGTTTCTTCGCTTGGTCTAAGATATATATGTCTCTATGTTTCTGCAGGCTCTGTACCCGAGCCCAGAGGAGGGCTGGCAGATCTACAGCTCGGCGCAGGACGCAGATGGGAAGTGTATCTGTACCGTGGTCGCACCGGCCCAGAACATGTGTAACCGCGACCCACGCAGCAGGCAGCTTCGCCAGCTCATGGAGAAGGTGACAGCTGTCAATAACACACTCACTTTGAGACACGACTGTTACCCACGCAGATACACAAACACAAACTGCCACTCTGCACCGCGCTCGTGTCTGGCGCCGTCTGTCACATACAGGCTGCTGAAGCGAACAGTCTCACTTCCTTTACCCCACAGTTGATCACTCATGCAGATGAACGTGACGCCAATCGGAAGACTGTTGTCACTGTTGGTTGAACTATTCTTTTTTGTGCAAAGTGAATGAAGCATGGATTGCCTTAATAAGAGAAATGTCCAAAACTTACCCATGAAATTGGATTCATTGAGCCTTGGCCTTAAAATGTTTCTTTTATAAATATAAATCCATTACATACAAATTAAGAAAATTAACTGTTTTACAAATGAAGTGAAGATAGCAAATACTTTGTTTGCATAGTTAAACAGTAAATGCTGAACACACTAAATCTATTCACTCAAACTTGCTCATTCTGTCTTTCTCTAAGTGGAAAACACTCTTTTTGTGCATACCAGTGTCATTTATGACAAGCAAATATATTCAATGTCATACAAAAATATGTACACACACAAAACCCTCAAGCATGCTACACTGTTTCAGCAAGCAGACAATAAATCTGTGTTTTATATACATGGAGTGTCATTGACCCACAGGCAGTGCAGTGTATGCAAATGTAATTTCCTGCTTGTGTCTGATGCATACACACACACACACACACACAGATCAAGGGTGAGAGTACAGGCAGGACAGGACCTCTGTTCACAAGTGATCCACAGCTGGTTGTTGACTCTCCAGATCCGCAACTGCATCGACTGGTGGTTTGCAAGCAGTACATCGGCATCTTTCCATTCTTACCTACTCGTCTTTGCCAAACTAAATAATAAAAACCTGAGAAATAACGTTTAATAGCTTTCACTCGCTTGTTGGGCCGAGGCAGATCATTCACAGCAGTTGTTTTTTGTGGACACTCGAAACCAGCGAATGGGTGAATGAGAGTGGAGCCACGGAGCGAGTGAAAGCCTGGGAGCAGAAAAGTAAAAGAGAGTGGGTAAGGGAGGAGGGGCTGACATTGATGTGGTCTTGGTGAGGAGAGGTGGTGGTAAATTGAGATGCTGAATAGGCTCTGAGGTCCTGATGGATCAATGAGACACCTGAATTCACATACTGCATTCATTCTCACTGAAGTTTGCCTTTTCCCCTGACAGTCCCTGTCTGCCGCCGTTTCAAGCACATGTTCACACAGACAAAATCCACACTCATACTCGTATAAAAGAAGCATATTCCAACAGAGGAGGCATATTCTGGCAGGGAAACTTGATAAAGCTATTCAGAGAAGGTGGTTGTGTTCACCTAGATCTTTATCGGAATTGTTATACTGTATGTGCGCATGTAAAGAATACTGTTTCTGCATGTTTTTAAGTATGCAGAATCAAAACACAGCACATACAGTATGTGCTGCTCACATAGCTCATTGTGAGTGAGTGTGTAGATCAAATGCAGATTGAATTCCCCACAAGTCTATAGAGTACCATACAGTACAGTACTGTACTGTATGTGCTGGTAACATGTATTTGTCCTTGTGCATGTATGTGTATGTCTACCCACGTGTCCTCATTCTCAGGTTAATACAGTAGCATTAACACCTGTCCACTGTTATATGGCTCAAAAAAACATCAGATTTATTGGTGTATATTTTGATTTGTAAAATGATACAAAATACATAAACAAAAAAAATTCACATGAAACTTTAAAAGAATACCATTTGCAGCATAAAAACTCTGTAGTTTAACAGCTTTTACCTATTTGGAGGGACGTAATCAGCTGCTCATTGGTATTTTCTCCTTATTTTTCTTTTCACTTTCCGCCACCGGAAAGATTTTCTGAGCTGTCAACACTGCAAGGTGATCTTGTTTACTGTAACTGTTTTGAGCCTTCCTGCAGGGAGAAACATAACTTTTGGGTGGGTGAAGACATAAAATACAGATGAAAATCAGGTTAAACCTATCTGCTCCTGAGAAATGTGAATATTTCTCAGTGAAAATTAGTAAAACCTGACAAAGATCAGCCTCAAATAGAGGGCAATCTGTTAGGAAAAACATAGTGAAGCTTACAACCTTATTCCTTGGTTAAGTTCATGTCAGAGAGGTGTAGATTTCCACTCTAATGTTTGAGGCCACCATTGCTCCATTGAATTGCATGTCATCCCTTAAAAATACAATACAAAATAATACATTACACAAAATAAGGCTTCAGAGATGACCACACAGTCTCAATAAAAACTGAATATTAAGCTGCACATATTTTATTTATTGGATTGTATTATACAGTGTGGGTGTTTATGTTATGGTGTCTACCCTCTGTACATGCACACTGCTTGTAAGACGCCAGTTATCAGAGCCAAGCGCTCCTGTCAGTCCACAGCCCAGCCTAATGAGGACACCCGGGGTCAGCGCTACTTGAGCTGCACACAAGTCAAAACCACAAGTTAAAAGACTGCGTATGAGTTGGTGTGTATGTACACATAAGAGCACCACGGCCGCTAAGATATCCTCATTTGAACCCAGAGCATGTGGGGGAATTATTTGAGCGGACCAGATCCACCAAGGCTCTTTCTGACACAGAAAGCCAAGGTTACTCTAACAATGTCAAAACCACCCTCTGTTCAAAGAATGCAAAGCAGGCTTGTGCGAAAGCTTCTATTCAGCTTTCTGCAAAGGCAGACAAAATGCCATCCAAAGCAGAGCTGACCCTGAAGAACGGTGGTGTGAGAACGCTCACGACGCAGACTTTTGAACACCTCATTCCCCTTCGACCTCTCTGTTGACTGTCTCAGTTGAGATGGGATAAAATGAGATAGGAGGGCACAGTCAGGCGTGCATACACACAAACACACTTTAGGATTTGGTCCAGAGTGAGCCATTACACTGGACATGAGGCAGATACACCTGCGTCTGATTGGATTCTGGGGAGTGTGACAGGGGTGGGGGCCATCTTATGTGACCAGAACAAAGCATGAAATGCCTGGTGTGTGTGGATCAGTTACTGTACCACGGCTCAGAGGATGTAGCAGTCCCAACTGCTATCACAGCCCAGGAGGATGGTGATCTGTTTAGACTCCAGGCCGGTGGAGCAGTTTACTGTTACACATTCCTCCAACTATTCCATCTGTACTGCTGTCAAATAAGTTTTAATTGGTGAAGAAAATATTTTCCGACCAAATATTCCCTGGCCAGTTCATGAAGCATGTGGGAGATGAGTTGGGTGTAGAAAACAGTAGGATGGACACGAAGTAATTGAGTGGGCTGTCAAAGAGTAGGCAAGCAAGGCATTTGGTGCAAAACAGACTTTATGCCAAACTGTGACCTTTGAGAGTTGGGACTGTTTTTGTTTCTGTTAGGAGTGATTTGAATAAATATCTTCTGTGTGCTTGGGAGTTTCAGTGGTGCGTGCCTGTGTGGGTGGGTGTCTATTCGTGTGGGTAGTTGGACATATGAACACGTGAGCCTCCTATATGCACCACAGCACTGTAACATTTGTCGATGTTCAAATGATTTCTGGCCAGTTCAGGACAACGTGCAGGAGATGAGGGGGTGTATGAAACTGTAGGCTGGTTATGCAGCAACAGAGTGGGCTGTCAAAGTGTGAGCAAGCTGAGCACCTAGTAAAAATTAAACATAGTACAAAACTGAGTCCTCTGAGGACAGAGATTCAATAAACACCTACTTGACAGCATGTTTGCTCCTCCAGATTTATTCTGTTTGCATTATATTTTGTACGTATCCATTAACTTGTGTACACTATCATAATGGTACTGTAGGCCTACTGCCCTTCTGTTTTGATAGCTGAGGGAGACAGAACCTTTATATCCTAATTGGATACCTGTTTACTTTTACTGCATAATTTATGAATGTTTTGTGTATTTGTATGTATTATCCTGAGAAATTCTTGACAACCGTGCTGCTATTTCAAGCTCCTCGACTTTCATCTTGGTTACTCTTGCTTTTTGATTCTTTTTCTTTGCTTTTGCTCATTGTTTGTTGGCTGTTTATTCTGTTTTTATATTTTTTTAAAAGTACTTTTTAAATGACCCAATCTTGACTTCATGCTTAACTCTACTCTACTAGAAATGGTTTAGAATTCTTTAAGGGTATCCCTTTTTTAAACTCATTGCTCATGTACCATAGCACATATTGTAGTTAGGTTTTGTCGTCACACTCATCCCATCTTTTTCTTCATACTGGGTGCAGAGCTCAAGCTTTTAATTTCTGGTCCAAAGCAAATAATGGGGAGCAACTCTACAATTTTCCTTCAGTGCAACATGAGGCTGTGGCTAGCATGATGCTAATTACAGCAAATTTTAGTAAATACTACTGTAAATCTCTAGTCATATGAATTGCAATATACTGATGAGGGATTGCATTGGGTGCCAAGCCATCCCAGCATGCACTGGGTGAAAGTCATGGGAACATCCAAAAGGGATTAGCAGTTTGTTGAGGGGCTGACTGAGACATCCACACCTGTGGGCATTTCAGAGTTTTAGATTTCAACTGACTTGCAAGTGTGGAAAACCACAACACTGGGAGTCTGGGAGGCTCCAGTCTGACTGAAACCTGTCATAGTACAATACTCTGCAAAGCATCAAGTTATCTTTTGAGTGTAATTTTACACTGAACAAGAGTTCAGTATCAGAGAACTGAAGATAACAAGCTAGAGTTGCAACTAACAATTATTTTCATTATCAATTAATCTACCAATTATTTTCTCAATTCATTGTTCATGGGTCTGTAGACTGTCAGCAAACAGCAAAAAATGTTTCACTTTACTTATTACTTCATTGATTATCAAAATAGTTGATCAATTAATTGGTTCAGCTCTAATTGCAAGCTAGAGCTGCATGTCTGATGAGGAATGGATGATCGTGTAGACAATGCAATCTATTCTTTTAAGATGAACACTAAAAATGATTATTTACTAAAGAAATTCTTGTGTGGCTATGTGTGTGTCCTGGGGGTTTGGTGGTGTGTGTTTGTATGTGTGTGTGTGTGTGACAGGTCCAGAACATTAGCCAGTCAATGGAGGTGTTGGATCTGCGGACGTACAGAGATCTACAGTATGTAAGGAACACAGAGAGCCTAATGAAAGTGGTGGATGGAAAGCTGAAGGTGGCCTCTGAAAATCCCCGCAGTCTCAATCCAAAGGGCTTTCAGGTAATTGGCTGTCTGTCACCTCTTGTACAGCGATGCGTGTGTGTATTATTGTCAAGTGAATGCAGATACTATTAGATGTGACACTGCTCTCCATGTGCACATAAACTTTGCCAGATGCATTGCAATCTCTTTCGCTCTTCACAGACAATAAAATGTTGTATGACTCTCAATAGACTGCCGCATAAGCATAGGTACACAAAATTCAATTCCAAATCTATCTCTGAGTCATTGCGTCATGTGCAGAGGAA
Source organism: Oplegnathus fasciatus (assembly GCA_003416845.1). Lineage (NCBI taxonomy): Eukaryota > Metazoa > Chordata > Actinopteri > Centrarchiformes > Oplegnathidae > Oplegnathus > Oplegnathus fasciatus. Next base: position 262,265 of record NTHP01000103.1, read on the forward strand.
ATTTGAGAAAATTCACATGCTCCTGAATTATTAAACTGCTGGACCTAGAAGAGGAGTGTTTTTTTCTGTATTCCTCTCTTTACATCCTTTCCTCTCTCTCCTCACTCAGCCTCTCTTCCTAGTCTATATACTTAACATTCTGGTGTCTGCTCTTAGATAACAGGCACATATATTCACATTTATCTCTACCTTATCTCTCTACAAGCTAAGACTCAGCTGCCATTATCAGTGGGCCTTTTTGTCTTCCTGTCAGCGGGCTGTCTTGCCCAGGCTTTCTCCACATTTCTCACACTCTTGCAGATATTAGATGGACCATAAAATAGTTTGATTAAAAGATGCCTTGATAAATGCTAAGTGTACTTTACTGCTGGGACCCTGCCTCAGCACAGGGACAAGCATGAATGGCTGTGTTTTGCTTTCAGTGTGTTTTATGAAAGCAAGTCCAACGGAGGTAATGGAGATGTTTATGAAATTAGCCAATTCATCAGTAAAGCCTCAGATGACTTAAAATATGCAGCATAGTAAGCATTATATGCCAGGACGAGTCTGAATGCAAATCCACAATCCAATACAGAGGAAAAAAAGTATTTAAAAAAATAGCAGGATTTGACCAGAGCAGGTTGGCTGATGAATGCATGCAGCTCAAAGTTGCCAATGGCAGAGCACGGGAGATTAACGAGACCGAATTTTCGCGGCTTGAAAAGGGGAAAATGAGATTTATGATGTGGCGCCACAGGGCTGAGAGCTGCTCCATCACCAGATTTACGATAAACCTTAACAAGGAGGAAACAGCCCCTCCTGTGGCGGCCACACTTTATTGATACACCTATTTCTCTCTTGAGCCTTCTACCTTCCAAGCAGGCAGCCTGGCTCTCCTGCTGCTTCCTGCACTCCTACCTAAGGACACATTGTTCTAAACACATGATGAGTCACAGACAAAGTTTACACCCAGCAGTACCATGCTCCTTTCTGTAGGTGAAAATGTAATCACCCAAACCGGCTCAGACAGTAAACAGACGTGCGTTTTGCTGAATTGAAAATGTGTAAATATAGTAGTTTTCCAATTCATACAAAAGGATTGTAAATGGAAGTAAATCTGTACTTACAGATCATCATCAAAGAAGCCTACACAAGTCAAACAAGTGGGTGGAAACTTCATTGGCGCAATAACAAAAACAAGCAATTGTAAAGGCCATAAATATTGAGAGAGGAAGTGATGTAGTCTAAGATATAGCCAAAGAAAGAGAAATCCTATTTCAATGGGTGTAGCAGAAATGTCAGGAATACATGTAACTGCAGTAAATTATACCTTTCCGCAGTTCTAGTATGAATCTCATAATGAATCCAGGCGCAAAGGGGTCGAACAGATGAACCAGCACCCAGCTACAATATGAGCTCCGATTGAGAGATGATCTATGAACCAGAAGCAACAACTGAAGATTGAAGGGCTAGCTCGTCTGCACACAATCCCCTGTACTGACTAGTATGGTCGACCTCATCCCGTCCTATATTCTCCCAGGGTTTAATCTTCTCCACCCCCTTTGCTTTTTCATGTGTCTTTCTCTGCAATGACTATCTTAGGAGTTGAAAGAGAAGGTGACCCAGCTGCTCCCCCTGTTGCCAGTGCTGGAACAGTACAAGGCAGATGCCAAGATGATCCTGCGTCTTCGGGAGGAAGTGAGGAATCTGTCCTTGGTGCTGATGGCCATCCAAGAAGAGATGGGGGCCTATGATTATGAGGAGCTGCGCCAGAGAGTCCTGCTGCTGGAGACCAGGCTCCACTCCTGCATGCAGAAACTAGGTACAACATATATGCAAATGAGGCTGGGTGGGTAGTCACTGAATGCTTAATTTGAAATTCATTATCAAATATCATTGTAGCACTTATGCAATTAGAGGTTAAACAACAGCAGTGCAGAGAGGAATTAATGATTAAATTAAGATCATCAATGGTCAAAACTCTGTTGTACATTGTCAACATTACCGCTCTGCTCAGTGCTCAAATTATCTGCATAAATTAAGACAAATGGCCTAGAAAGCCTAAATGAATAATTGATCGTGCTCTCATGTAATGTGTTAGCTTAAACTGATGATTTTACAAAATCCCACATATATAAACTGATGACTTAACAGAAAAAAAGACTGTAGTTAGAATTTAGCCTTTAGGTCATTAGTGTTTTGTTATTGTCTTGCATTGGCTTTGAGCCTTTGCATTAAGCAAATTAGAGAGCGGTAATAATTAGAAATAATAATTACTCACTTATATATTTATTTCCAGATAACTTTTATGAAGTGCTTTGCAAAACTGGGTAAACTCATGCAGAGAAGAGGAAACTAAGACAATAATGGAAACAGAAATCTTAGAAAAAAGATTCAACAAAACATGCAAGAATATTTTAAATATGTTTAGAAAAAAAACATCATTAAAATGCAATACATTGTGCTGAGCGAAGACCCACAATTAAAAATACAAAGAACAGAGATCATTGTGCAAACATTCTAGTCTAATCTAGTCATATGTTTAAACAGCAAATATGTAATCTATCTGGAAATCACATAATAATTGAAAGCTAAAACTAAAGACTTTAAGAGATTTGAAAGGATTCAGATTCAATGCTATTAAACCCTTATGCACCCCCAGAAAAAAATTGCAATGAATCCATCTACGTCCTTTTAAATTGAATATTTATGGCTGTGTGTTTTGATACATATATGTACATGCACATATGAGTGTCATCTGCAAATGGTGAAAAATATATACATAATATATTTAGAGATGTGCACAAATGGAAACCCCTAAATTGACAAAACCATATGGGCCTATAACCTGGCCTAGTGGAACACCATGTCAGAAGAGCTATACAAGTTCCCTGGCACAAAAATAAATGACTGTGTGTGTGTGTGTGTGTGTCTTGTGTATGCAGTGCCAAAGTGTGTACATGTTTATGTCCAGACCTGTATGTTGTCTTACCTCTTTCTCTTCTTTGGCCTCCAGGCTGTGGGAAGCTGACTGGTGTCAGTAATCCCATCACAGTACGTGCATCAGGGTCAAGGTTCGGCTCCTGGATGACAGATACCATGATCCCCAGCTCAGACAACAGAGTAAGTCCCTCTGTTTCTATGCTCACCCCTGAACTACAAACATTTAATTCCTGCTACCTACGCTCATAGTTATAGAATAGAGGATAAAGTAAAACCAAAGTCATTGTCAAAAACGGGCCAAACTCTGTCAGCTGCTCAATGGAAAAAATATCCCTCACAGCAGTGCTGTCATGATACTTCAGTGACTGATTGACTGTTTTGCCTGAGTAGGACTTCTCGTGAGCTCTGGAGGAGTTGAGACAGAGAGAGAAATTGGGATGCAAAGCTGAGTCACTGATGGATAGTATCCCTTTCCCTCCTCCCTGTCTTCCTCTGTCACTGCAACTCCAGCTGATTAATCACTTCATCATCAGTGGAGAAATGAATGAGCTGTTTGGGCTAAAGTTTTCTAAATCACCTAGGTAATTACCAGGAGTGTACTGAAATGCTCTAGACCCAGATGATATAGTAATGGCCTCAGCTGATTAGAGATGACATGTGGTTTCATATGGGCAGACACATGGTGAGAAGCAGAAGGAAAAGGACACAAGGGAGGAAGAAGAGGAATTGTGGGGCCCGGTGAATGGGGGAAGTGGTGGTGGAGAAGTGGAAGAGTGGATTAGTAGCCATCTGTAGGGGTGAATGGAAACTGATTAAGTCTAAGAGGAGATGACGATGGCCTTTTTCATCCCCACCCTGAATCGTAACAGGCTAAACAGATATTGCCAACAGAAAAGGTCAATTTCTGTGATTGAATGCTCCGATCTTTGTCTTTAATCATCTGACTTGCGCAGATCACATTAGACTCTTTAGATCAATCACTGATTGTATTAATAGCCACATACATCAACAATATCACATCAACACCCCGCACCAATCATGATAATCATATTGGGGAAACATCATTGTCGCTGAGGAGCCAAACAGAAAAAAACACCAGAGAAAAAAAAAAAAACTTGGGTCTAAATGTGCTATAGCTTCGTCCTGGCTCAGCTCCTGTCTCCTGCTCAGCTCTAGGGACTCATTTCGCAGGCAGTGGAGAAACAATGCTTAATGCTCCATAATCTCCCCTTCTCCATAATTCAGCTGCTGTACCTCACCACCCCCTGACTCCTCCCATATGCTTCCTCTCCCCCCACTGGAATTGTTATTGAAGAAAAGTGCCTATTCTAAACCTGGGGAGGAGGCGAGAGCTGGAAAAGAGAGAAAGAGGAGAAAAACGATGGGTGGAGCATCAGAAGAGCGAGAGTCACATCTTAGCGAAGCTCTCCCTGATATGTTAAGGACAAAATAAATATCTAAGCCAACTGCAGTTTAATTAAATCAATTAAAAGCTGAACTGTGCCTCGGCGGAAGCATTGAGAGAATGAGATGGGAGATGCAGCCAGAGAGGGGCCATGTCAGTGGAGAGATCCGCTGAGAGTGCTTGAGGAAAAAGATAGAGCTGCTAAATGGATTGATTTTCTGTAAATGTGGACTGGAAAGGGCAGGGAGCACAAGCAGTGGTTGACTGCAAAGCACAGGCAACATCTTCACTCCCACACGCAGGAGAGATCAATAGTTCTGCACACACATTCAAGTATGCACAACTGCATGAAGGCGTACACTCACACTCAAACAAGGAGAGATTCAACACATACACACAGCACGCTTACTTTGCTCAGGGCATCGCCACCGGCTAAAATGAAACATTGCTCACAGTGCTCCTGCAGAGAAGTGCGTCAGGTGTACCACAATAATATTCTCCTATAACCTCTAGATCTCCCCATTATCTCCTTTAGTTTGTCCCCTCTTTCCAATGGTATTCATTTTTCTTCTCTCCACAGGTGTGGTCCATGGATGGTTACTTCAAGGGACGGCGCGTCCTGGAATACCGCACAATGAATGATTTCATGAAGGGCCAGAACTTTGTGCAGCACTTGCTGCCTCACCCCTGGGCAGGCACTGGCCATGTGGTCTACAACGGCTCACTGTACTACAACAAGTACCAGAGCAACATCATCATCAAGTACCACTTCCGTTCTCGAAGTGTGCTGGTGCAGCGCAGCCTGAGTGGGGCCGGCTATAACAACACCTTTCCCTACTCCTGGGGTGGCTCCTCTGACATTGACCTCATGGCGGATGAGAATGGTCTGTGGGCCGTTTACACCACCATCCCCAATGCTGGGAACATTGTCATCAGCCGCCTGGAGCCTCAGAGTCTGGAAGTTCTGCAGACCTGGGACACAGGCTTTCCCAAGCGCAGTGCTGGAGAGTCTTTCATGATCTGTGGTACACTTTACGTCACCAACTCCCACCTGGCTGGTGCCAAGATCTACTTTGCCTACTACACCAACACATCTAGCTATGAGTACACAGACATCCCCTTCCACAATCAATACTCCCACATCTCCATGATGGACTACAACCCCAGGGAGAGGGTCCTGTACACCTGGAACAACGGACACCAGGTGCTCTATAATGTCACACTGTTCCAGGTTATTAAGACTTCTGGGGACTGAGAGCCCTCAAATAATGCTGTGATCATTGTTCGGGGAGGGACAAATGAGCTGGGTGGAGGTGGGTACAGGTTGTGGGAGGTGTGGGTTGGGGGCTTCAGTGTATGGGCATAGGCTTGGATTTTTTTAAAGAATTTCAATCTTCATAGACTGCTATTATTCACGTTCTCAAAAAACACACCGACAGCAACGTCGGTAAAGATACAAAGACTGAGCGCTTCTCTTTTTTTTCTTTCTGTGATGAGTAAGCATGGTTCTTTTTATTTGTGATGAGAAATAAATATCAAATCTTTACCATTTATGAGTTTGTATTTCATTGTCACTTTCATTTCAAATAGACCTTCACTGTATTTTGGAGGAGCGAACAACAAAGGAGAAACTCTCTGTTGTAAAAGCATGGCTTCAAGCTCGGTTGTGTGTACTCCCAAGGTGGGTGCTTCTTAAAAAGTAAAAAAAAGGTGTAACATTTCTTTTTAGGTGTGATTAATGTTTCTTTTATTTCTTCCTGAATGACGGGGCAAGTATTTATTCCTTGTTGTTCACTGAATCCTAGCTGTTACAAGCAAAAGTATAGAAATAAGTTTAGAATATAATCAAAGCTGTATCTCAGCATTGCAGAATATGCTAAATGGCACAATTTCAAAATAATTAAAATCCTGGAATAATTCTATCCATCTCGCTGATACTGAGTGGCTACCACGGCCGAACCATAAAATAATGAGGTGACAGCATGTGAATACTGACAAGGCAATCTCTGGGGCTGCATTAAGCCATATCTTTGAAAGCATTTCATCCAATTTTTTCCATCTAAAAAAGCCAGGGCATAGGGTTCTGTGTAATAAAACAGCATGCTTCAATATACTCAAACTGTTAAATTTAACTACAACAGCCACGGCTTCCATTTTATTCTTCCAAGGTGAATTGAAAGTGAAAGAAAAACATTTGGTAAAAGGAGCAGGTGGTGGTGTGTAGGGTCGAGAAGCACAAATAGGGAAGGAGAAACAAAATGTAAAAGGAATTCTAAGTGCATTTACATTTTAGTAGAGAAATGAGGCTTCACAGTTACTGTTGCTTGTCAAGCTCCAATCTGCCTTAATCCCGTTAGACGCACAGCTCCTCTCAGGTGCTCTCTACAGAGAAATGTTCAAACACAAGGCATACAGTGGGGCACTGCTCACATGAAAGTCTCAAACTGCAAACGTTTGATTGCAATTTTTGTTATTATTTGCCACTGAAAATATTTCTGAAGCCACATTGACATTCTCTGCTGTATAGAAGGCACTTTGGCAAAAAGTCAACTGCCCACTGTGCTGTCATTTTATTCCTTTCATTTATAAGGCTTGTGAGGGTGCATCCATTCTTTGCAGCGGCTGTGGTAGACACAGAAGACATAGAATAGAATAGGAGGTTCCGCTTTTCTTGTCCTGCGTAACCATGGCGATCCTATTCATCCTGGATGACCTTTCTATCAATAAAGTGCTGTGCTGAAGAGAACCCTGATGAGTTCATACACAGTAGTGGCTGACATTTAAAGCACAATACAATACACAACAATACAGAGCATCATAGAAAGACAGTATCATCTAGAAAGACTAGCAGTATAAGCTGCACTGTAGGGAAAATAAATGTTGTGGAGTTACGATATTACAAAAATGTAGATATAGATGTAATCAGTTACCAAATAAACCAATAAACGCCATAGGGGAACGTAGTTACATCTACATATACAAGTGAGATGAGAGTGGAAGACTGTTGCTCTTGCTGTCCTGAGATCAGATCCAGCACAGCATCCTCCCGCTGCTCTCCCACCGTCTAAACAAAAAATAAAAAGATGACTGGACTTCCCAGTCAGCTGCTAAGGAAAAAAAAAAATAGCAAAGCCTCTCTTGAATGTGCAGGCAATTATACAACAGGGCAGAAGGTTACTTATTGTAAAAAGTGTTTCAAAGATCATCTTTTAATAAAGTCTGGAGCTGACAGTTTCACCAATACACAAAAGGTATTTAATGTTAGGCATGACTAGTTAAAATGGACCTACACTTTCCAGCCAACAAACTTCTAGACTTAACAGAGAGCAGGGAAGGAAATAATGACTGCACACAGATAATGCAATCTCTACGATCAAACACACTGAAAAATAAAGTCAGTAGACTAGAAAGATGCATTCATCTGAGAAATGTGAAATGGACGTATATCCATCCATGTCGATATTCTACTCATTTACGACCTGCAACTAAATGGGCTCCACAATAGACATAAATAGGACTAACATATATATTTTTTATCCATTTGAAAACCCAACACATTTAGTTACAATAAAAAAGAAATATAGAAGTTATTGCAACTCTCCCACTCAGTCAAATTTCTTAAGCAATATTGTCACTTCACTTTTAATGAATTTTTCTTGAAAATTCTTACGTTGCTGAGAGAGAGATGGAAAAAAATGCAATTCTATTACCAAGTAGTGCAGGGGAAAAAAACTGAAGTTTCGTTGACAACTTTTTTCATCAAAAAATCAATTACTGGGAGTGTTTGCTGCCAGCAGTATAACCACTGCCTCCAGCACTTGAGAGGCAAACATTAGCTCCGTAAGCACCAGTGAGTGCGCTGTTGTGCCAACTAATGCTCAGAGCCAAGGGCCAGTAAGTGTAGTGATAATAACGATAAAGATCAGGGGCATGACGAACAGCATCAAATCATTATGGGTGGCCCCATTTGAGTATTGTATCATCGTATCTGTGTCAGGATAGATCATCTCCAGTTAAGGCCTACTTGTCAGTACACGACCCTTGCTGTGGAGCAACAGCACTTACGTGTCTTCTTTGCTCAAGATCAACTTGAGAGAGAAAAAGTAGATTTTAAGTGCTGAAGGGTGTGATTCAGGGGGGCTAAAATCACTAAGCTGGTTCACACTGGTTCTCAGTGTGTAAATCTCTCAAAGCTAAGATTTACACATAGTGGAGATTTATCTGCAAAATTGTCCAGTACAACAGACTTCAGGCTTGTCTGTACATCACAGCTCTTGCTGGGTGTTTCTCAAGCAGCAATGAGTACAAGGTAGAGTTTCCCTCAAACACAACAGGTTCACGTTATTTAATCTAAATTCAATTGTTTCCAATAGATGGCCTCTTAGGCATAAGGTTGTATGGATGGAAGGCCATAAAAGTGCTAAATAACTGGAAATATCGCACAGCATTTAGATATATGGAGACACTGACCATGTTCAGAGGCATTTAAAGCATTTAATAACTACAAAGCAACTATTTAGTATGAGTAAGTAATTTTAGTACTCAACTGAGTGGATGAATGAAAAGTCTGGTGTAAAACTCAATATGATGCAACACTTGGAGCAGAAAAATAGCTAACATAAGATAGCAATGATTAGTTATTGGCTTTGTGCCATCTAGCACCTGGTTTATCGTCAAACTCATTGGGACAACACTGAACTGGAGAATGTGAAGTAGGAAAGCCTGAACGTGCTGCTTAAAGTTTTACATGATGATGTGATCAGTGAGCTTGCAAATAAACTAACTGCACTGCACTGATTCAAACCTCTACACACAGTAAAGCTTGAAAGTCGTATATGGATCTGTCAAAAAGACGCTTTTGAAAAAGGGCAGGCGGATAATTTGTATAGAAAATCACATGGGAGCTCTCAGAGGTGCAGAAAGACAAATATTCACGTCCCAGATTATAAACAAGTTCAATTTGTAAGAGAATGAAAGGGGACATTTACTGTCTTTGATGCAAAGGAGAATATAATAATGCATGAAATGAATTTGGCATCTGGAGACAGTTGTACACTCAAACACACACACAGTACTGTAAAGCAGATTATTTCGATAGTGCAATTAAAAACTCAGACCATGCGTATCCAAGTTATTGTTGCCAAGACATCAGTAATCTTTTCTACTTAGTTCTCCACAATTGCAGAGAATATTTGATAGGCAATAAACATCTTGGCATACTCTGAAACAGCATGGTGAAGTACATAAGATAGCTCTGTATTACATCGTATAAAATAGTAAAAGTTCAGAGCTACACTGTTTGTCATGCTTGGCCAAACGTGGAAGAAACTGCCAGTAATTTACCTCGAAAGACCCTCAGCCACGTCTTCAGTTAAATTTTTCATTGGGGTCAGCAGTGGCTTTGCCATAATACAGAGTTGTGCAGGCCCCTCTGGAAAACAAAAGAACCAACTTTAAAATTAAAGTTGGCCTGAATAATAAGTAACCAATACAGAATTTTTATTTGCAAGATGTATTAACCTACAGAAATCTGTCAGTGCGGGCAGCCTGCATTAATGCAGAGCAGATATCCAAAAGGAACAATAGACCATAGAGCGGCACTGGTGGCTTGATTTACTTAAAGTGGCTATAAGCATGCCTTCTCACATGCACTTGAACTGATTGAGTGCAGGTATGGCAGCAATAGAGCTGGTTTGATAGAGTGCACAAGGGTGAGCCTCATAGGCAGGAACAGAGACAGAGACAGCAACTCAAGGATTAAGAAGCAAAATCAGTTCCCACTTTAATCATGCAGCCATCCTCAGGAAGGACGGTTTGTTTTGATGGAAATACAATCATCTGTGTGTGTAGCTGGTCCTGAGATACACCTCTTTGATTAAATTGTAGCGTGCATACATAGTACATTTGCTTTCTGTCCCCTCAATCAATATCTTGGTTAGGACTACTTTTATACTGTGACAGCAAGGCTCACAAATGGCCCACTCTTGTTTCATATGTCTGCTAATTCACCGTTTCCTTTGCTGTACCATTCTTCATCAGATCCCTCATTAATTGCACCCTCAGTCACGCTTGGAACAACACCTCCTCTCCTCCAGATTCACAATAAACTTTTCCTCAACTCCCTGCCCCTTGAGGTGACACAGAAGCACTCTGAACAGTGCGTTTGTTTCCTCATGATTAAACATAACTTGCACTCTGTTTCCTTGTTTCCCCCCACATTTTATATTCATGTCTGAACTCAGAAAGGATTGTGTCGGGGTGTGGAGATGGAATAATGGGTTGGCGAGAGAGGAGGTAATTTTACTCCACTTAACTCCTAAGAGAACCTTGCTCATTAATTGGCTCTTTAATTGTGTTTTGAGCTTTCATTGATTCAGGACTCGCATCCCTAATCTCATTAGGAACTGTTTTGTGAAGGACAGTAAAGTAGAATCATTCTGGGCTACAACCATGGGTGATTCAGTTTTATAACCCTGATGTCCTGACATCGCACACCTCGCTGAGGCAGTAAAGATTTACCATGAAACATTGAACTGCAGGCTCTCCTGGATCCCTCTCCTCTTTCTGTAATTACAGTAAGACGCTGCTGGAGGAAAGAGATGAGGGTTTAGCGCTTGTGTGCGGGTAGAGATGAGGGGTCAGGATAAATTCAGACATCGCAATATAGCCGCAAGCAGACATGAGCAATAAGAGTCCAATACGTGCAATAAGTCAATCTAACTGAAAATTACTTTTAAAAGAATAGTGAGAAAAAGAAATAAAACACTTTTCAGCAGTTACAATGGTGCAAGATGTTATAAGATGTGAAGAACTCTATGCCTTGGAAGTAGATAAGACTTCTTTGACATACATGACTTAAATAGAACGAAGACTTGAATTACAAATTGGGTTGTTATGAATCGCTCCTTTTTATCAATCAAAACTTTATCAACCCTCACAGCAAATTTTAAATGTTGCACCTGTGCAGCTAAATGCAGCAAAAAGCAAAAGCAGGATCACTTGTCATGTCCACCAAATTGGGTTACAATGCTGTGATGTGTTCATGAGAAAGAGCAGTTTTGTGTATTTGCTTTTCTTTTTTTCAGCCAATTATTATTGGGGGGAAAAAAAACAGGAAAATCATTTGTATGCAATTAATAGGTCCTGCCCACAAAACCGTTCATAAAACGATTCTGAATATCAAAAAAAGAAAAGGAAAAAAAATACCCTGCCGAGGCTTGCTCTGTACCAAATGAAGACTAAACATACATTTAACAGGGTTGAAAAAAAGTTTTAAGGCAGAAAAACTGGTCCGATGTAAATGGGCGAGGCCTATGCAGATAAATGCATACACTAGATCCTTGATAAATGTGTTACATTAGGAAACAATTCAGGGGTGATGGACCAAAATGCAAAGTGAACTATTATAGCACACTATCAGACCAATGGAGGACTATGTATTTTTTCCACATTGGTCAATTAAGCGAGGGAACCTTTTTATTTGAAGGCCCAGCAGTAATGATAGAAGTGCAAATGTAACAAAACTCTTGTCAGTCAACATGGTCAGTTGGTGTTGATGAAAATGCTACAACATATAATAAGATCTGTCCCTTTTAAGAGGGGGCAGTTGCAATCCTTTCAACTCACACCCCTTTCAGCCCTCGCTGCTCTAATGACTCACACCTTTTTGCAAAGTAAATGCATTCATTTGCAGAAAGAGCAAGCGAGATTTAAATTGGCATCAATCACATTTCCTCCCTCCCTACCACTTAAAGATTGGTGCTTTGTCCTTCCTCTTTGGATTTCATTTGCATTTCAGCTAGGAGCACTTTCTTGAGAGTTAATTACACCATTAGCATACAGTACGCAGCTATGTTTAAAGGAATTTCTCTTTTCTGTATGTTCCCTGCCCATCCATGCAGGCACAAACAAGAGCCGAAAACATGTGGAACATCAACCAAAACCTCCAGTTCAACAGTATTGGCTAACTGACCTGAGGAAAGTGATGAGTAGCAGCTGCTTGGCTTAGCAAAAATGAGGTTGATCATCTGTGATGGACAATTTGCACTGTATGAGATTTATTGTGAATGTAATGTGTGGCAACAGCCAGCTTGTCATTCCCCTTGAAGCATATATTTCAAGGAAAATATACTGTGTGAAAAAGATTGCATGAGACATGAGGCATTATCGTTGCCCTTCAACTGATGTTACAACCCAGATATGATGATGAGGACAATCAAGATCATACATCTTAGGGCAGAAGACTAGACTCCAGAGAATCAGCTCTGCATTTCAGGTTGTTGTGTTTATGGCAGCGATATTGCCCAAGTTCTAAGTATATGAATGGAATCACCACAAACAGTGAATTCGCTCATGGCAGCAAAGAAAATCAAGGGTGACTGTGGGATTTTTGTGCACTATCTTTGCGTTCCCTTGCAATACGTTTTCGTTACCTTGCATTAAGTTTTGCATTCCCTCACAATATTTTTTGCATTCCTGGGGCCGCATTCACAAAGCTTCCAAATACAAAGAGTTGCTCCTGGTGAGGAAATTCTAAGAAAATTCTTAAAATTATGACATTTTCTAAGAATTCCTCTTACAGTTAAGATCCTGGTAAAGATAAAAATTATTTACAAAGCATCTTGGCCCTTAAGAGAGCATCTAAGGTGAAAAACTGTGAGGAGTAAGGAGGACGACTTAAGAGTTTCTTAAGCAGAGGAGAAAACGGTGGAAAGACACAAAGGTAGGATTCTCCAAACGCTGAATGACAGTGAGTTAATGAAACGCTACAGATTAGATCGTGCAGAGATAATGTTTGTGGTCGATCTCATTAGAGATGCGCTCACATCTCCCACCTAACGCAGTAACGCTATAATGCCAGAAATGAAAGTGATCACAACACAAATTGATGAAAGCTGAGCCATTTTACCTGTGTTAATATCAAATAGATTAAGTACCAAAATTACCAGCATGGTAAATATCACACCTTTTAAAAGACTGAGTCATACGTAGCAATGGGGACAACCACACCTCCTCACTAAGATAAACGTTTCTGTCTCTTCATTGCTCAAAGAATATTCCTAAATCACTCCTAAGATAGGACTCCTTGCTATAGGCTAAGTTAGGAGCTCTCTGAGAGTCTTCTCAGAATGTTTGTGAATACGGCCCCTGATCCATAGGAACAATGAGTGTGTTGGTCCAGTCCAGTAATGCGCTGCCAGTTTAGGGAAACGCTCTGCAGATACTATAGAAAGGAGAGATGATGTGACACTTTACATTATGCATTTATTGCTCATCATTCCTTTCAAAAGGTCGAGCTCCGACAGTATACAGCCACTGGCTGTGAGCACGGCTGCAGCTGCTCTGCCTGGCTGTGGAGATGGCTTTTGTTCAGACTGCAGCTGCATTTGTGATTGAACCTATCGTGCTATGGATATGGCTGCGGTAGCTGTACTGTTACTACTCTTTACTGCTCCTATTAACATTAGCCAAGAAAGCATCGTAAAGCCACACGGGATTTGAACCTGCTGTGCTTCTATCAGATATGAATGATGCCAACAAAGCAAAGGAGTTCAGGACTACAGTAGCTTCAATACAACACTCAGCCAACACAACCATGTCAATTCACTGCACACATACAACCCCTGCATGTAGTTAGTGTTACACCCATTATAAGCAAATGTGTCACAGCCATAATCATAACAACTAAAGCATTGGTACAGCCACAATCATAGCGACATAAAGAGCCAAAACTATGTCATCCCATGGCTACAGTCATAATCACTAGTTTAACTGGCCGCCCTAGTTATCTATCTAGCTACAGACTTGTGCCTGAGCAGCTGCAGCTGGGGGTGTGCCACTTGCGCTGCGGCCACAACCAGCGGCGGTCAACTACATAATACTATATCACAATAAAGCTCAGCCTTTCTCTGTGGATCAGAGAGAACACAAAACTTAATGTGAGATTGCAAAAGAATTGTAAAAGAACGGAAAAGAATTTCAGAAAAAAACATTCCCATCATGACCTTTCGGGGCTGCGTAAAATCTGTGTAACTTTTGTGAATTTTTATGTGGAGGTTCACACTGTCATGCACAACCAATAGCAGCTTTGGGCTCTGAGAGAGAATCTATGTTCCATACGTACCAAATCCACAGTGATATGTAGTTCACATACCTCCCAGTGCATCAAGTCTCCCACTCTAAGATCCACAGCAGCTCTTTTCAGATAGTTTCCCTTACCCCACCTACAAATGGCTTCTGTGCATTAACAAGCAAACACAATGTCATAGAATTAAGTGGAAGTATTACAACCTTAATTCTTTGGATAAACTAACTCTGTATATATGCCGTTGGACTCACTGATACAAAGTACAATTTATGATTCCCAGAATGGGTGGTGACAAAGTGTTTGTTTTCCCTCGGCCTACCAAAGTTCTCAAGTTGGTCTCATGGCAGCCTGCAGATACTCTGCCTGCAGCATTAGGATAGACTCAATGTAGAATCGTATATACAGAGTTTATATTCATGTAAGCTCTGACTTTGTCACTCTCTGGGTGTATAAAACACTCAGCCCAGCAGAGATTGGGGAATGATTATAATTAACTCACCAGAGCTTACAGGTGGATGCTGGGAGGTGGGGTTTATGAAAGAAATCTGTTAAAGACTAGATGTAAACAATATGGAGACTTGCTTATAAAAGCATTGCTCTATAGTGCCTCCAGTGATTTAAAAAAAAACACTCCACAGGATACCTTTAAATCTTGTAAAAACCAAACTAGCAAGATGCAGTCTGTCATGGAGAGGCTATTTCACCACAGCGTCAGTGGACATGATGTAATTGTTTTCCTTTTGAACAGTGGAATTGGCGGTTTCCAAAAATAGAACAAATCAATAAAAGAAATATCTTATTAAGGCACCAGCACAGACCAAAAGCTACTATAAATGACTAACTATGATGAACAAATGAATCATTTGATATGTTCCCCCTTTTTTAACATGGGTTAAGCACTGCTTAACCTGCTTAAATGGAGAAGCCTCCCAGATTGGGACTACAACTACAAAGGAACTCACACACAGATAATGGATTTAAATAAATGCTGGTGGTAGACCAGCTTTTGTACTATGCAGTATTTGTAATCCTGGACGAAGTACACCGACACTTTATCCAGAACGGATTTGACTTTATCTACAATTCTCAGTGATGTCTCTGGCTTGTTAGTATTTGTCACAGGTTTCAGGCTAACATTTAAACTTAGTAGAACATGATGGACGTGTTTATAAAAAGAGTTTCTGTTTTCACGCAGGGTGTAGATATATAAAACTGAACACTCCCAGCATTAGAAATGCAGGGCAGATCACGAGCAGCAGTGGGATATAAGAAACTTCAAATGGAGCACTCTAAATTAGAAAGTTCAGGCAAGAGAAGTGAGGGGATGTGAGGGAGACAGACAGAGTGACAGACAAAGTGAAATCCGGGTTAGGTGAGAAGACTGTCAGATCACAGGCCCTCTCTACTGTATGTCAGTGAGACAAGATGCTGTTCTCTCCCCCCAGAAGATCAAAAGAGATTAGGAGGGCTCTCAGAAGAGAGAGAACTCTTTCCTTTTCCTCTGTCCTCTCTCTATTCTGCGACAAAAATGAGGAAGTTTTCGAAAGAGAAAAAAAAAGTGCACTGTCAGAAAACACCAGGGGCGGCAGCCATGGGAACGGCAACAGGAGGTACCCATTTTACAGACCTGAAGTGCTATGTGACTAAAACACAGAACTAATTGCACCGAGATCAAAAGGGCCAAATCTCCAAGGACACCTCTACACTGTTTGAATTACAGTCCTGCTCTGGTGGGTGGACTGCACAGGTCTGGTACTGTGGATATTTTTAACTTGCATTAAAACTGATTTAAAACTGTGGTTCCTTCTTTCTTTATCAGACGTACACAAAGACTATCACTGCTAAATCTATGTCCAGGTATAGACTACAGCTTCCCTGCATGGCAACATTCACATACTATATTACCAACTGTCAACAGAAC
Organism: Oplegnathus fasciatus; assembly: GCA_003416845.1. Taxonomy (NCBI): domain Eukaryota; kingdom Metazoa; phylum Chordata; class Actinopteri; order Centrarchiformes; family Oplegnathidae; genus Oplegnathus; species Oplegnathus fasciatus. The sequence continues at coordinate 278,600 of NTHP01000103.1, forward strand.
CTGCTGTGGCTAATTCACACCTGCCTCACCAGATGATTACAGATGACTTCACATCAGATTAGCCCATGTGATTCAGCATCCCAGTAACACTGTAATTACACACACCACAATCACACACACACACACACACACACTAAAACAATACAGTACAACCATAAAACATAAAAACACATCCTGGATTATGTTACATGCATTATTGTCAGGTGATAATGTGTACCTACAAAGCTAAAGAGCCACATGTGCATGCTTTTACAGGAAAACTAGCACAGTGAAATCAGCACTCTCATCAATACAGCAAACAGACAACACCGTCGAGCAACCAGTCTCGCCTCAACATATGGAGAAAGGATCTCGATGAAAATCTTGATCAGCCAACACGGTATGAGAAAATGTGGTAAAAAACAACAAAATTTGTGAGGAACTGACAATACAACATAAATGTAGTTACCGGTTTTATTTCAAGAGAAAGTGAACGCTGTAAGCAGAGGTATTTTTCTTCACATTATGAGCTCATGTCCTAAAACATACAGCAGATGTTCTAGTGTTCTAATAAACTTAAAATAACTCAGTTTCAAATCACAAACAATAAAATGCTGTTAAATTTCAAAATTTCCACTTTCAATTTCCATCACACATCAAAATGTAGTTCCCTGCGGTTCAAGATTAAGTACAGGCTATAAACTATAATGGACCTCTGGCATGACATGTTATCGAATGTGTGGGTGTACAGGGTGCCCAGAGTTAATCTATACATTTTCTCCTGTGCATATCTTCCTCAGTAAGGATATCAATTTCTGCTCCTTTTAAATTTATTCAGTGCTGCTGAAGGTCTTATATGTTACATCTGCTTCGGTAGCTGTTGTTTATGCAGTATGCATCTGCTTGTTTGTAACATTATTGATGTTCCGCTCAAAATAGAGACGTGGGCAGGAGTTTGATTAATTTTTTTTATTTTTTATCTCATATCTTCAGTGTAGTAGTAGAAGTTTTACTGTTAATAAAATTCATGGTAAATTAATTTATAACTTTTTGCGACCCACAAACTGAATTGAACTGACTGATTACAGTGGCTCAGGTATCTTTTGAGGTAGTTTCAAATACTGTATCTCTCTCTCTCTCTCACTTATTGTTTTAGTCTCTCTCTCTCTCTCCACCTACAGTGTGTGCTGAATCTTGCTCCAGGCTGAGACGTGTGCGAGCTCACATTGCTCCCATAGAGCTGCTGTATAATTCATGCCTATAGAATAAATATTCTGTTTTAAACGGCGCATAAATCTTCATCATGCCCACAGATTCATAAAGTAATTTCACCATACCTCACACATGCATTAAAACATATTGAGGCTTGACATTTAATAAGAGTTTAGGTATTCATTTATGTGGGAAAGCACAAAGGCCTCAAAGTGAAATCACTGAAGAAAGAAATCCATGAGGGTGGATCTGTATTGGAGCGATTATTTTTCTTCAACTTGCATTAGGAAGAAAAATCCCACCACTAGTCTTTTGGGTGAGCAGGGACATACCTCTTTAATAAATATGCAGAAGCATTAGAAAGTTTCTACTGGGGAAATGCTGCCTTTTTTGCTTCCACTGCGACTCGACAGGGCCCCACCCCTGTCACCTCCAGAGCAACGCAAAGTAAAGGTAATTAAAAACAGTCGCCTCAGCCCCACCCGTCCATAAACATTGCAGGCTGTATGCACCATGCTACATTAATATGCAAATTGGAGCTAGGATCACTGCGCTTTACTGATCCAGTTATTAAATTAATTTCCCCAAAACAAGCTGCAGGAGCTGCTGAGGTAGTCAATGGGCTTTCCCTTTATCTGCGCATATTAATGAGCCTTTATCAATTTAACATTCATCACAGAAGGGAGATGGAGGGAACGGTGAGCGCTGGCACCGCCATCCCTGTGGCAGGCCACCCCGCTCTGCAGTCACAGCCGTTCACACGGTCGTCCATCACCAGAGCAAACCCGAGACACAAGGGGACCGGGATCTCCATATCATCTTGCTGCCCTCCCCTCGCAAGCCCGATCTCATCTGTCTAGCGCTCCATGCCCAGCTCCGCTCTGGGATGGCATGATCAAGTTGTTGCAGTGACAGCAACAGGTGATGTCACACAGAAGCCAAAATGCTGCAGTCTCTGAGGAGCAGCACTGTCAAACCACTAAACTCGCTGGTGCGAGTAGCAGACTGCAATTCAGCGTGAATTACACACACACACACACACACACACACACACACACACACACACACTGTGTAGGTTATCATCAACACAGTATGTGAATGGACACTCACACACACACAAGAAGAAGAGATGTCCCACTGGTAGGGCAGCGACACTTTGCAAAAGAAAATCAAAACGCAGGACTCCGTTATACGTTGTTGTTTGTACTGGCAAACGCACACACACAAAATGGCCTACCATCAAACCAACTTTCCACAATATGAAAACAACCGACTTCCAACGGTCAAATCAACAAAGAGCAGAGCAGGTGAAATGCATGGCCTGTGTGGGAACGATTCGATTCTTTGTTTTAGTTGCCTTCTTTTATTTGTATCTGAGGTGACCTTGGGCAAAGACTAGAGTACAGGGACATTACCGAACCAGCAAGCATCGTTATAGCAATTACTAGGAAATCACGGGGCCACAGGGAGCAATTATGTGCTCTGTGTTTACAATCCTGCATAGGAGAGCGATGGGGGAAAAGATGAAGAAGAGCAGACATCGAAAAAATTGAGCTCTAGGCAAAACTAGGAGAAAGTGAAGCGAGAGTGCAGGATGAGGAGAGGAGACAGAAAAAAGAGCAGGGTAGAATATCAGCAGAGGCAGCAGATGAGAGGGTCGGCAGTCATGTTTGTGAGAGGATACGAGGAGAGCAGGAAAGAAGAGGAATTTCAATGGCAGAAAAGTGGACTTGTAAGTGTAATTGAGTGAACACTAGTGAGGAAAAGTGGAGGAACAAAATAGCCAATAGGTCTTCTCGAGTCTCCAGAGCGTGCATTTTCTGCCACGCTGATAACTTGGATTTCTAATACAGCATCTTGGTCCTCTGAGGCATAAATTTCAAATGGCTCTGTGTCCCCACTGTAGCTGCCCACACTGCCAGATGTGAGCGGTGACGAGCTGGCCCGGCGACACGGCCAGGCCGAGTCTGGGGCTCAGCTGATAAGAGTGAGGTGGAGGAGGTCACTGAGCTCACTGTATTGAGACATAACCGCCGGTCAATTCAATTTCCTTAAGGACACAGGAGTCCAAACCGCAATCAGAACATTTCATATCACAGCCAGGCTCCTCTTGCCCTTTTCCCAATCTCATCGGAGGAGAAAGGGAGAAAGGTAGAGGAATGAGTGAGAGAGAGCATGAAAAAAAGAGAGGGAGAGTGTCAATAGTTGTTGGTGGCGGTGGGAACTTTGGAGGTTACTGCAATGGCCCAGAAAATCTTAATTTCCTGACAGTGTTGTTGTAACCAGTGATTAAGCTCCAGATGATCTCAAGAGGGAACGAGGGGGGGGAACATCAGAGAACACATTCACAAACAGATTCAGTAAAGCTTTAGCGCTCAGACAAACAGGCTAACACTGTCGGGATGTCGGGTTCTGTAAGAGAGAAGAATCAGCCTCTCCCCAGCGCTTTAATTATTCATATCAGTGTGTGCTTGACTTTCAGAAGAGAGTAGGAGCAGTACACATACAGGCCACCCAGTGGATCAAACACCATGCCGACTGCAACAGAGGAACCAGCGACAAAGACGACGAACCACCCCATGATGCTGAGAAAGAGAAGAGTGGGGGATGAATGGGAAGAGCTGAGGGAAGGACGAAGTATACAAAGCGGCAATCTAAAATTGACTGGAGGCTTTAGGACGCCTGTGGACACCCACGGACCTGGAACAATATAAAAGATTTAAAGTTTGCATCCTCTGCCTACTTAGAGCAAACATAGTCGAGATGTGACCTTGTTTTGCAACTTCTAATTTTAGACTAACTTCACTTGAATTCTTAATGCAGGCAAATGGTCACACAAAGTTCAAACCTTTTGCGCTTATTCGATCCCTCTAATGATTTCTCAGATGGGATTACTATTAGGGCGCTATTACGACTCAATTAAGCCAAAGCTTTAGCGGTGGTAGTGAGAGCAACATGATTAAACTGATGAAAACCTTGTTCAGGCTACGGTTTTACACAGGCGCTGACTGAACAAACGATGGGAGGTCCAGATCTTGCCAAATGGACCTATTGACGCTCTGTGGAAAACGGTAAATTACCACATTTAAGAATGTAGGTTTATCGTCAACAAAGAGAGTGCAAAGCCATTCTCTGCCTGATCCATCACATTTAACCAAAGAGGTAAATAATCTGGTCCAGCTTTTAAATGTCTTGTCAGGATGGCACTGAAAAGATGTGACAGAGTTGGTATTTGTTGGACAGATGGTCATTATTTTGGACAAGGCAAATGAGTAATGTGGGGAAATTTCTTTTTACTGCTTCACCCTCTGTTTATTTATATATGTGTGAATATATGAGCATATTATAATGTGTCTTCGTGTTCATACAGAGGGCCCACCGTGTGTGTTCCTGCTTGTTTTCTTTTGTGTTTGTGTAGCAGGTAGGAAAAGATGTGTGACGCACAGTTGGATCAAAATGAATCCATTTTGTGTCTGTAGTGTACACTAAACATAAAACACTTTCATCCACCTGGTAAATATTCCAGTGACAGTTGTCAACTTTATTGCTCATAACAGAAGAACCTCAGTGGAAAATGCAAATAAACTGGAGACCCGGAACGGATGCTGCACCGCTAATTTGTCATGTCATAAATCATGCAGCTAAGGCTAATTCTGTGGTTGGCAAATTGATAGTTTGGGAGACTTTTTCATACAGCACAGACACGGAGTTCACACAAGTAGGTGGCTGAAATGAAAGTTGCAATAAAGACACCAAATGCTGAGAGAATGTAAACAAGTCCTTTGTTGCAGCGGCAAAGTCCTCAGCAGTGAAAATGCAGAGCCAGAGATGAGAGGGGATGAAGAGGTTGTGATGAGCAGCTGAGCAAAAGAAGAGCAGCTGATGAAATGATTAGAGTGTTTAGAAGTAGAGAAAGGCAAGATATGGGCTCATAATCAAAGGCGATGGAACCAAATGCAATCATACAATGTGTCTGCTTATTTACTTTGACTCAAAAACTCAGCCTCTAGTGGTAGAAAACTGCAAGGACATTTATCTGCACAATCTGTTTCCCTCTATCAGCGTTTTCACATTCGGTGTCCCTCTCTCTATCTCAAACACACATTTTTCTGGTCAAATGTTTATGCAACATCTAACAGCGATGTCAGGGAAAGAGCAGAGGGAAGCTCAAGGCTGCCAGTCTCTGTAGAGATGCGAGACAGCCAACAAACTCTAACAGCGTCACTCTGAAGAGAATCTCTGGAGCTTTATTACCAGACTTCAACAGCAGCAACTCAACCGTGTGGAGGCAAACATGCTGTACAGGTTTTTCTCATCTGCCTCCCTTTCACCTGCTCTCCTTGTCATCTTCTTCTCTCCCATATATGTGACTCCCAACACCCTACTTCCCCCCTGCTTGGCCAGCCCTCTGACTGACTGCCTTATTTGCTCTCTAATGTTGTCGGAAATGCAGCAACCCTTCTGTGGGTCACTGCTTTGAGGCTGAACTTGTATCTCACTGCCTGACAGAAGGAGGAAGGAGGCCAAAATGGGAAGTGGAGAGAGAAATGGGGCTCTTTCATGCCCAACAGGAGGCAAGGATAGAGACGGGGGAGGGGGGGGACGTGGGGGCAGAGGAGGGGGGAGAGAAGTCGTGAGTCTCAGAGAAGACCTGCCATTCTGAGGTCTTCACAAAGAGAGAAGAAGACAGCCAGAAGGAGAATAATCATACACAACCACAGCGGGTTTCCCACTCTTTTTACAACCTTCCATCGCACTAAAACGCGGTACCTGACAGCAGCTGACAGATTCCACAGCAGGAGGCAGTGCAGAGGAGCACACAGCACATGTTTTCTGTGCATATGTCTTGCATGTGCACATCCACGCATGAAATAGGGTTTACAGCTGCTGACGTGACTTAAGCAGTCTGCAAACGTGATGTATAATTAAAATGCTGCTGTCGTTAAGACATAATTTGCACTAAGTTGTGCTTGACGTCACTTTAAACTGACACGCTAGTTCATCTCGTGACTGCTTGTTTGTGTGTGAGCGTGTTAAGAAAATCCCGGGAGGCGTGAGAACTATTAAACTTTTAAATGTGCCCTTTATATATATATACACAGTATGGGGGGGGTGTTTCGCATCTATATGGTAGGAAGGAAATGATCTGAGTGATGTGGAAAGTGAAATGTGAATAGGGAGCTCTCATGATGAGTGAGAGATTGAGGTCATCCTGCATCCCGATCTTTGTTACAGATGGAGGAGGTCTTTCCAAAGGCTGCCACTTCACACAAAGTGAAGGTAGCTATTTAATCACCACTCCATCTCCCACACATATTTAAAAAGAGGTGACATTATTGGGACAGACGTCACTGAAAACAAAGACCTTCTTGAATAATCCCATAAAGCTTGTTTTTGATCTCTGAATATCATCATTCATCATTAATGGAGGAGAGTTGCTAACAGATTGCATGCTGTTACAATTGAAAGCATATTTCCATAACTCAGGAAACTGGACAGTGTTATGGACTAGGCCAGTAACGTGGGTGCGGCTGTGAATTACTTCTTACTAACTTTCACAGTCACAGCTAAGAACACATTGCAAAAAAAGGCTGAACTGAATATGGAGACTTTTCAAATTGTTTTTCACAGTGCTGAAAGCTGCACTCCACCACTCAGATAACACGAACTCACCACACCATCCAGCAGACACCACATGAGCGCAACCACTGCAAACTCCGATCTCTAATTATAGACTGTGCTTTTGATTAACATGGCCTCTTTAAATAGGTTTTGTCCTACTTTCTGTACATATAATATAGTGTTTCTTATGTAAGAATGCAGGAACACACAAGCAGGGTCCAGAGTAAGAGAAATAGATAGCAGGTGCAACTATAGATGTGATCTGTGCGTCTGTTCCTCATAGGACTCCACAGATTTAATTAACCTCCCAGCTGTCCTGTGTCCCTCGTGCACATCAGGTCAGTCCAAACATTGTGCATGGGTGCTTACCAATATAAAACATCTTTTTCAGAGACACTATATGGCATTGGTATGATACTCTCACTTATGTTTTTCATACAATTTTTTTATATTTGTTTTTTCTGCCATTAATCTGGAACAGTTTGCAACTGCAATATATATGAGAAGAGAAAGAAAGAAGAACAGATCAAAAAAAGAGAAAAAAGTTGGCGGTAATTAGAAACAAGTACAAGGTCATACCATTACAAACACACTCAGGTGAATTTTAATTAAAAGTAGACATGAATAGATGAAATGGGACTTTAACAATGCATTGTTGGTACTCACTTTGGTCATAAAACCAGACCATAGATGGATAAAACAGAAATGAAGGTGTTCTGTCTCTGCAAGTGCAAAGTGAGAACCCTACAGGATATCCTTGGCCATGAAGCAGAGCAAAGACCACTTATCCAGTTTTCAAGTTATATTGTATAAAATAAAACCAGACATCTATATCTATAATTGGTCTCTGTATCCGTTTCCCTCTCAGGTCTAAAGCACTGGACTGCCAGACTCTCACTGAAGCAATTTGTGCCAGCATCAGCTGTGATGTCAACAGGGAATGGGGAGATAATGAAGCAGAAATACACCTGAATGTTCAAACAAAAACCTTCCGCAACTCATATGGATATGTGATGTTAAACTTTCATTTTATCTCATCTTAACTTTCATAATGTCTGTTTCAAAAGTGTCTACGAGATGATTTGGCAGGCACAAACTGTTTGTTGTCGAGCCACTGAGGCTCATTTGAATTTCAATTTGGCGTGGAGGAAGGCAATAAGGAGAACGGAGAAAGGGAGAAATGTAAGGTAGCGAAGGGCAAGGCAGCAACAAGTCCAATCACTCATAGATGAGAGTCATTTGTCTCAGTCTGAGGGGCACTCATTCAATTATTCTATAACTGTTTGCTTTGAAGCAGAGCAAGTATCGATTCATTTCTCTTTACACCAAATCAAAAGAGCAGACTAGGACTATGAATAAAATGTTCCCCCCCACAAGCCTCTGCAAGAAAAGAAAAAAAAAGTATATACACTGTACCAATCCTTATAATACGAGACTAAGAAGATTAACGGTGTAGCATCTCATATGCAATCTGTCACAACTGATACATTCTACTGCAGAAAGCCTAAGCAAATTTGCTCTACTGTTCTACGTTATGGTAAAATCCAACTGGTTTAATACAAAAGTAAGCAACCAAGAAAGACACACTGCTGTGATTTTATCAAAGCCCAAATACAGTTCAGATTGTGCCAAAAGAGCCAAGATTGCATCACTGGCCCTGTCACACTTAGACGACGGCGTGTGACAAGTGGTCACATCGAAAAAAGGGAACCAACCAAGCCATTGTGGATTTTACACAGGAGCCGTTGTTCAAAGCCTGAAAAATCAGCTTCTGTCCTTTCACTCTGTAGTGAGCATAATGTGAACAAATATCAGGTAAACACAGGATGAAAAAGCAACAAAAAGGATTTGGGCTCCCTGGAGCTGGCAAAGCTCTGCTGCAACAAGGTTTGTCCTGGAGGATGAGGGGAAAAGGGAGGGTTTATTTATTCCTCTACAGAAGTGAGTCATGCCATTATGGATGCTGGCGACAGAAAGAACAATGAAAATATGCAGATTCTAATGGCTGCTGCAAGTGTGAGCGAGGTGAGTTTGTATGTGTATGCATGAATTACAGGTGTGTGTTTGTGTGTGTCGGTGTGCATTTGCCAGCAGGTAAGGTGTGTATATAGCGAGGGGGAAGAGAGAGAGAGAGGGATGAGAGGAGAGGGAGAAAGGGAGAGCCAGCAGAACAGAATTGCTGTAAATTGTTAACGGTGAGAGCCAGCTAAATTGCTGACTCATGTACGCCACCCAATTACACCCCAGGAATGCCTGGCAACCCCATTGTGATTGAGCTGCTGTTTGGGCTTTTCAAAGCAATTTGTTATTTTGAGGATTTTTAATGTTCTCATTCCTAAAACAACTATCGCAGGTACAAAGGGGACCGAAATGTTGCCGTCCAAAGCCTAATTTTTACAATTTCAGACAAAGTGGTTGTTCATACTGACCTGTTATGCTTCCCCTGAATGTTTTCTTGAGTTTGTGCCCTCGCCTTATTTCCAGAATGTTTCCACCAGTTCCCATCTGTAGAAAATACAGCAAGTCTCACAAAGACCACCTTGCCTCTCATAAAAAGCTATTCATTTAGAGACCAGTGCTGAAATGTGTCGGAATTCTTTTCCTGTTTTTTTTTCTCGCAAGAAAGATATTCTCTACAGAGAGAATTCGAACAGCAGAAGAAATTATTGTTTGGACCTGCAGGGAATGCATGCATTTCAGGTTTCCTTCCATAATGGTCCTATAACTGCAGGGGGAACAAGATTGTGCATGCACGTAAATAAATATATAAATTGCTGCCATGTTTGAAATTGTAAATAGCACTTCAAAAATCTTAATTAGCGACAGCTCCAAGCAACACATAAGTGGCTTTTGGAAGAGAACATGAGGTGGATTAAGTGTTATCAAAATAATAGATTGTATTGAGGCATAGCAATGCTATTTCAAAGTTTAGGGTTGACTGGATAAAAATATGGATATAATATGGAACTACTTTGGTCCAGGCGATATATACACAATAACCCAGAGCGCAAACTCTGGGTTGGAGTAAATTGCCACCCATACAACACTGCATTATAAGTCAGGCTATAAAATTGGGCGACAGTCTCCACATATTGTCAGTGCTGCTAGATAACTGAGCTGAGTGCAGTCACCTAAGATGGAGAGGAATGTAATCTGTTGAATGAGACAAATCTTTAAAATAAAACTCATTTCTTCTCCCTTGGCATTGTGCTTTGTCTGCAAAAATGAGGATTTGCAGTGACTTCTCAGACACCCAGGGCCACTGGTGAGCGAAAGGAGTTATTATTCACATCACAATGGTCCACACACATACACACACACTACACACATGCACTAGCTCGCAGGTCCCTTTGCTGCACTTTCTCATCCATTGCTATTCAGCGTCTCCTCCCGCTTGGTCCTTTATGACTCCCTGAGCAGCTCTTGGGCTGTGTGGTTACAAGAGGTACAAGTCTGCTTAACAGCCCCTGCATATTCAGAAGACCCATAATAAAAGGATGGGCAAGAGCAGTGAGACAGTGGGTGGGCAAACCTGACATCGACACCTCCACTCGACTCAGTGACTCCTGAGCTGGGGGAAAACCAACACAAAAAGAAGATCCAAAGGAGGTCTTATAGCTGAAAGCCTGTGATCAGAGGGACACAGGCTGAAAGCTGCTTTTCAGAGTGTCTGTCAACTGAGTCGCGTTATAAAAAAAAAAATAACAGACCACCAGCGTTTGTACAGATTTTTCTGTATCTTTTATCTTCCTTCCAGGCTACCACTGGTTTCCATTAATTCAACTGTGATGTCAAAATGAACTGTAGAGACACAAAACTTGCTTGAGATAAGTAATTAATTTCGACCACCGACTTGACTTCATTTATTGTATCAAAGTTGCATTACCGTTGCATGACAAAGCATTTTAAGGCTCGGACTGATTTAAAGTCAGTACATATCATCAATATCATGCCATGTAGGCTTTATCTTAACTCATAAGTTGCTTATTATGTTATATCACGTTAAATTGGACAGAATTAGCATATTCTCAGTAATATTTAAAATGAGTACACAATACAAGTCAGGGTGCCAGACAGTGGCACCCATCATATTTATCGAAAATTACTCAGTAATCAACTGCCTATTACAACTGTTTAACTCGAGTATTGCTTTGTTTTTTCTAGACATTACCATAAATTTCAGGTTGAGAGGTTCAGTTATAATGACAACCTTAAATACTTCAAAGGAAAAGGCTTCTATGGTTTCTATATTTGAACTATGAAATTATGCTTTTTGCAGTCTTTCTTGAATGCATATCCTGTCAGCGCGTGTCCTATTTAATAGAAGATTGGCACAATAACAGAGTATGAAAAGGGCAAGCACATTCACAAAATTGCTAATAACTTCCTGGAAAAAAAAAAAAGAACATATGCTATGTTCAATCTAAGGAAAGTGTGTGTGTGTGTCCATTTGGAGAATAGATGAGAATAACAGAAGAAAATACGAACCTTGAAGGAGGAGAGCAGAAAAAAAAACAGGAATTTTGATCACCAACCGATATGATCTGGCTCATGCATTATGAATGATGTAGAAGAGGACGACTCTCTAACTCTCTAACTCTCTAAACCATCTGCAAAAGCAGTTAAGAAACTGAAGGCATGAAGAGATGAATTTGCATATGGGTTTATGGATTAATTTATGTGATAATCAGGAGTTACTTTCAGCTGAGAGTTGTTTAATTAATGTCAAGAGGTTTTTCAGACGAACTACAATAATTCACATAATTTCAGTTGGACCATTCAGACAGCAGTCCCAGCCCCCAGGGCTTCAGCGCCCCCCCCTCTTAAACTCAACATTAGCTTGTATGTCTCTGAGTGAGGACAGACAAGAGCAGCATCACCACGGAAACCACAGTTGGGAGGGAAAAGTATTACCAAGGGAGCAGAAAACTAAATAATTATGCAAAACAGCAGTCAACTAAATATATAAGAAATTGCAGAGAGTAAGGCTTTGATGAGACCCAAGTTCTAGGCATGTTTTTGAGTATTTTAGTCATTGTGAAGATTTTTTCTTTGATCTTTACTATTATTATTATTATTATTATTATTATTATTATTATTATTATCATTCCTTCTTGACATCCATAAGGCACAAGAAATAGTCTGCGAAAAAATGATGTATGTAGTGAGGAAGACAAATAATAATTGCAGCAAGGCAGAAACTGGAAGGTGTGTACAGTATGTGTATGTGTGTGTGTATGTGAGATAAATACAGAGCGTGGTAGAGAAAAAATGTCCTACCCTGTTTGTCACAACATGATGGACCTCATTGGAAACACAAACTGACAGGCATGTTTAATTTCCTTGCAATAACTGAAAATTGAACATAGTGGATAAACACTGACAAGGCTTTTCATCACCAGTGCACAAGTGCTTCTGATGAACCATTAGAAACAGCAAAAACATTAGCCTATAATGTATGCTATAGAGAAAACACTTGCAACTACTCATAATACTTAAATTTATGGATTATATTACACTAAGTTATTGCAAATAGGCAGGGGTGAAAAGACTGATAGAATATTATACTCAAGTAAAAGTACTGTGATGATATGTGATACTACCATTAGATTAAAGAACACCCTTGGGCTACAAAATAAATTGCATTCACTTACAGTGGAACAACATCAGGCCACTGAGCCTTAATATCCAAACCAACAATAAATTCCATTTCTATAGACTGAACTTTGCAGCCTGTGGGTACAACTGATAAACAGGTATAAATACACAACCGCCTTCCTCTGTATAGCTTTACTAGAATTAACCAGAAAAGAGGACAAAACTCAGACAATTAAAGAAAAACTGGCCAACAATAAAGAAAAGGTCTATGGACACCATGGCGGGTGCAACAAGCATTAATGAGTCGCATAAATTAAATAGTCTGACACTTCTTATAGAATCAACAGTTGAATAAAACATCACCAAAGCAGACAGCACAAAGATAATAATGATAGACTCCACAGCGACTGCAGGCACAGTCACACAAAGGAGACACTGCACAGCTGTTACACACCGTGTATCGCGCGCACACACAACGCTGCTGCTGGCTTCTCACCTGTACAGCCAGTTAAACACTAAAAGAGTTTGTTGCTGTACTCACCTGTCTGAACGTCACTCTGTGAGTCTGGTGCACCGCGAGGTTCAACTTCTCAGCATCTCTGTAAAAGTGCTCGTGAACGCAGAAGTCACCTGGAGGATCCACCGTGAGCATTTCGAGCCAGACCCAGCATGCACCTGTTGGTCACGCATCACCGTGGGTGTGTTTGATTTGGGTCACTTAGCGTACTCGCCGGGTGGTGCTTTAAATCAGTGATTAATTAAGGTAGATGCAACCTTTTTTTTTAATTATACCTGAACCCACAATGACATGACCCTTCATTTTATTGTATTGTTGTGCATTTTTGTACTGTTAACGAACTGCAACCCCACATTCTGACACAGTTTATTCATGGGACTTCTTGTTTTTACTCTGTAACGGATGCGACCGGAAAGGTATAAGTACCTACAATACTTGTGATAAAAAAAAGTGAACGTAAAATTACCTGTTTTTAAGGTCCTTAAGTACAAATTTGAGATATTTGTACTTTACTTGAGTATTGTCTTTTCATGCTATTTCATACGTCCACTCCACCTGTTGAAAGGGAAATATTGTACTTTTTACTCCACTACATTTATCTGAAAGTTACCAGTTACTCTCTAAATTAAGATTTTTGCATACAAAACATAAGAAGAGCTTATAAAATATGAAGATTTGTAATAAATGAAACTACTGTACCCAATAAGTACACCTAAAAGGATTAGCTGATTAATTGATTAGTAGATTGACAGAAAATTAATGGCAACTATTTTGATAATCGTTTAAGGACATGTACTTGTAATGGAGTATTTATACAGTGTGGTATTAGCTTATGTAAAGGATGTAAATACTTCCTCCATCGCTGTGAAAATGTTAAAAATGTAAATCCAATTGAAATTCAGGAGTAAACAACAGTAGAAGTAAACAACAAAAAGCAAGAGTAGAAAGTTCAGTTTCATTCTGGCTGTATTTGGCTGTTTTTAAATATATAAATGGAGATGAAAATTAGGCCATTAAATTCTAATTTAATGCTGCCTTACATTACTGCATGTGCACATATGGGAAACTAAATTGCATTTTCCCTTGAAAAATGTGGGCTTTGAACTTCCATAAAGCATATCCTGCTGATTGGTACTGAAGCATGTTTATAGCTTATAACATCATAAAGCAAAGACGTCCTAATAAAATGATTTTAAAAAATCAAACAGTTTAACTTGTCATCCATTTTGTATACATCCCTGGATTTTCTTTCAGTTAATAGTGGGATGTGTTTAACTACTCCAGAAATGATAACCACTTCAGGGTTGATTCTAACAAAGTTAATCCTTCTGCTAATACTGTTATGCTATTCACAACCCAGGAGTGATCTATTTTCTGAAACTGCAAATGTAGATAGATGAAAGTGTTTCAGTTGTTGATGCAGAACACTGAGGAAGATGAATATTTATACAGAGGCACACATGGGAGCACTTCACTATGCAGCTGAAAGCCAAAAATGCAACCAACTCATTCTCCTCCCTTCTTCTGTCAGCCCAAACAGCCCTTCAATCAATTCTCCGCTAAAAACCCAAACACACCCGTTTCTTCCTCCGCTGTGTGCATGTCGTGCGTCCTGCTCACGCATCAGAAGCAAGGAATCCGCTCATATTCACTCTGCCTCGAAAACATTCTTTGAAGAGGCCAAAAAGCCCCATCCATCCATGAGTGTGTGTTAGTAACAGAGAGCCCATGTGATCCGTGGAAATTCACAGCTTGCCGTTTATCCTCAGACAAAAGCGCTGGGCAGAATGAAAGGGAAATTGGAGTGCTTACTGAAGCTGCTGAGAGGGCCCCTAGCCGAGCCACAAATTGCTTCCCTCCTCTCCTCTACACAGCCCTAACATGGCTGAAGCCATACATCAATTACCAGCCACCTCAATGGAACATCTCTGCCACTGCAGTACCTTTTCTGGTTTACTGCCAAATGAGTGCTGTGTGTACTTCACATCATAGAAGTCAAGCAGGCAATACTGAGAAGGCAGGTGTATTATAAATCTGCTGCCCATCCAAAGGAACTAAGTAGCTGTTGACAGGTGCCGGTGGCATCTCAAGTAGTGGGAGAGAAAGCTGACAAAGGTCTGCGAACCAAAGTGTGACGCAGCTCACTGATTTCACACTCTGCCTTCTAACAGTAATGATTAGGTTTTGAGGCATTTTCAGCACCCGGCTTGCCAAGCAGTTTGTGTTTTATGATTGCTCGCTGTGTTCATTAGAGAGGAAAAAAAAACAGCCTCGCCAGCCCCCTCACTTTGAACAAGCGTTGTGCTCTTGCCCCAAACCCCCCATTCCCGGAAACAACTTAGTTCTGGGCAGTCGTCCATCAGAGCGAGAGGGAGCACAAGTATAGCCATTTTGTCCAGCTTGCTACATCCCAAGCCCTCATCTCTTGCCTGGTTGCCTGCCAGGCAAACCAGCAATCCCAAGACACGTGCTGGTCTGTCCTCTTCAGCCATTAAGTCTGGTTAGTGCACCCTGTTTTACATTTCATCACAACTGCGAGCTATGTCTGCATTTGGACATTTTGTCACTGCCACAGCCTTTGATGGAGTCCAAACTGGACAAAAGAGAGAGGTTGAAGATATTAAAAATCTGTAATGTATGAGGCAGTCGGAACTGTGTAGGGAGGTAAATGATTGATGGCTCACTGCTCACACATTTATGCTAGGTTGGTTTCAATGTTTTTTTGAACAGAGCAGTAATGGTTCTTTGGGCCTCTGGGCAACCACACATCTTGTGCTTTCTGTATGTATCATGCGTCCCTGCATTCCCTGCATATCATGCATGAGCATGATAATGGAATAGCAGCTTGTCTGGGGGGCTGACTAGAGGTGGGAGAGCATGGTCTATACTAACAGAGAAGCCAATTAGCAATTTCAGCAGATGCTTGTTGAACCGGCACGGTGCAGAGGTCTCTGTTAAATTAAAATACAAATGCAAACTTGCCGAAAGGGGGCCAGAGTGCTTGTAAATCACATCACAGCCACTTAAAGCAATCAGACAGAAGACAAGGCGCAAAGAAACATTAAAAAAGTTTTATAAAGGAAGAGGAAGACCAAGTCTTCCTCAAGAGACACCTACAACTGTAGCCTGAGGTTCTAAAAACATGGCACGATTTAGGTTCTCACGTTGTGGGATTTGATCTGATTCCTTCACTAGAGACTTTTGTTTAATTGCCGTTCGCATGGGAAATCACTCAGCCCTAGGGCGAACGAGCAGGAACAGTGCTCTCAAAATTCTGCAGACACTCACACAAGCTCGCACAACTTCACACCCTCATGCTCTCATACTGGTGAGCTACCCAGCTCTCACTCAGCTTTCTGATTTAGCTGAAACATAGCCCGAGAGGAAATGAATTCCTGTAATCCAAACAGTGTTTAATCTAATTGTCCTTTATTTTCCGAATGACACGACTGCACTGCAGTTCCTGTTAGTGTGGGGACATGATTGAGATATTATGAGACTGGAGAAAGACGGCGTCGGACACGATGCGAGAAAGACATTTAGCCAAAGGCGAAGATCTGAGCCACTGAATCTGCAGAATGAATTCCAAGAGCAGGCCTAGATTAAGTGAAAACAGGAGACTGACAGCGCTGGTCTAAATTGTATTTACCACACTGTTGTGCTTGAATGCAGACTGTTCTCTGGAACTTCATGTCTCTTTGCGCTGCAGTCGGCAAATTCCCAACTGGGATTGTGTTAGTAAACAGCAAGTTTAGTACCATTTTAAAGAGTGGTGTCTATTTTAAGGATGTCATTAGGCAGTCAACAGCAGAGCTGATCTCACCTTGTGTCCATCAGTGCATCTTCATATCTGACTTGTGCCTGTCTGTTAAATTGTCTTCCCATACATAAAGATTATGTGACGAGGATGGAGCCTGCACTAATTTGTCTGACCTGTTCTCATATGAAGAGATTCACTGTAGCTCCAGTGAGGGTGAATCTGCTCTAGGGTTGACATTTAATCCATGCCAATTTATCACTACTGCAGCCCACCCCAGTGGATACTACTGGGTGGTATATTGCCTCAGAGTGGACCTCTGGCATAGACACAGAGCAAATGACAGATATTGTTACTTTTATTTCTTTTTGTGCATGTGCAATGGGGGCTGCATGTGTTACATTGGGGTGTGAGATGGGCTTGTTCGTATTTGAATAAAAAATAGAGGGTGGTCATAAAGGAAGCCATTGTTTGCACCTTTTATGGCCGCATGGAAACTGGCCAAGTGTGCTGTTGTGCAGAGATATAGTCATGAATCTCTTCAATAGCCTAAGGAGGAAAAGAACATTACAAAGTTTCTGGAGAGATGCATTACCATATTTGCTGCATTGAGAGAATAGTTGATGATCACTTTTGCTTTAAGTGCGTAAGGCCAATGTAGAAGTATTCATTACTTGTTTATGAAAGAAGTCAAGAAGCCAAGTCTAATAGGAGCTGCCTATGTTCACAGGGCTGAACCTGTCAGACATGATATTTTCCTCAAATCATCGCCAGCCCTCAGGAGCGGCTCCTTCATCTCCCGCGATAATAAAAACACAGATTATATTATTTTCTGTCACTTTCTCCACGCTCCATGTGCATCATCGTGATTGATTTTCAGTTAATTCACTGCAGGAGGATGATCAAATATGTGTCCCAGAAAGGTGGTACACCGACAGATTACAAGAGCTGCAGTCTGTCTCCCATACAAAATCTTGTTTAGGGTGATGTTGACATTCAAGCTGTCACGCACTGAAAAAGCACACTGACTTTCTTTTCACTGATGCGAGGATACCTGGAGAGAATGCAAAACAATGAGCAGGAGCGAGAGTGGAAGCTGACCTGTCTTCCAGCATTTGAGCAGTATTCATTCTGCCCCCATGAAATGCTGACATGTCACTTGATTCTCATATTAAGCCAACGTGAAAGATCATCATTCAAGTTTTATTGTAATATTTTTGTGTTAGATATTTCAGGTAGCACTGTATTTGTGCCCTGAGTTGAGCCTCCCAGGTATCCCCTCGTCTAAACCTGTGCACTGCGCCCACTGATCTCCATGAATCAAGGTTATAAATAGTTAAAGTTAGGGACTTTGTTAGGGGGTATGTTCAGCCAATCCTTGTAATGGTGGAATATTTGTAGCTTGAGAGAAAGTTTTGCCTGGAAGACTCAACTCTGAGAAATAAGTTACCTGAGCATTAGGAAGCAGCTATTTCTGGCATGTGTTATACTGTATGTGGAGCAAACCATAAACCTGGTAAGTTCACAGTGATACTCATACAGTTCATCTTGAGGAGAGGAAAAAATAGCTTATTTCACTGTATTCACAGACAAACATACACAGATTGTGTCATACATTTTGCTTTTTCCCATACTCCCACCTCTGTCTCCGCGTCCTCATCCTTCCCTCCCTGATCTGTCTTCTTACTCCTAGCTATGGACTCTCTGAGGCCCATGACCCATCAGTTCTGCTAAGACCTCTAAGGGGCCATCCATCACCAGGGCCGCGCTGTAACCTGGGGATAGATTTCTTCTCCTGTTGCCCACTCATCAATCACCAGGGGCTACTGTGCATACCCAAGCAGGCTGCAGAAGGTGGGAAAGGCCAAGCAATGTCACTCACGAGGCCAAGTAGGCACTTGCAGAATGGTAAAAAAAAAAAACAAGTCAGTGAATGACAATATAACATTTGTATTTGTACTTCAGTTAAGAAATATATATATATAAATCTTGGAATGAGTAAAAGAAAACATAATTACATCCTCCTTATGTTGTTCTTTGTGAGAATTCCTACAGACAACAGTATCTCTATGCACATACAGTACACACCGTGGGAATCAGCCAAAACACTTGAATTAGTGACAGATTCATTGAGATTTTAGATTGTGTGTTTTCAAGTATGTTGAGAAACAAATCACTGTTAATGATGGAATGTTTATGATTAATCTTGTTCATTTTTATCAGTAATGAGCAGGAGCAGCAAGACAGCAACTGTGACTGTAGAAAGCCTTGACTGAAACAAGACCAGCTCTCACAGAGGTAAAATGTCATCTCTTACAGTTCACTAGAAAGTCAGTCAAATGTAAAAGTGGCTTGTCAATTGCACATTACTAACATGATGACATTATTAGGGGGGGAAACAAGAAATCATTGACAAATTGTGTGAATGGAGGTACTGTAAGCGGCCCACGGTGACGCAAAACAATGCAAGGAACAATGAGAGAGAGCCAAGAGAGTTGAGAATATAGGGGGCGTTAATCACTCACACTACAGGGGAAATGAGTGGTGATGCAACAGAGTAGAAAGAGCAAAAAAGAGGGAGTAAAGGGAAAAGAAGAAAAGCTAGCGTTAGAGAGACGGCACCTACAGCAAACAGCGTTGCGTGTCACTGACACCTACACGAAGAGGATGCAGCGGTGGTTAAGGCTTTTGTCATGTCGATACAGCAGAGGCTGAGCACGGTGGCTGGCGGTGTTGAGTCAGCCAGTGCCAGGTGTCCTTTTGACATGGGCACCACTCCCCTTAATGACTGGTTGAGGGGAGAGAGAGAGCGGCTGCCACCAACACCCTTCCAATTAAAACCTCTAATTAATCAGAGCTATTTAAAGAAGCCCATTCATCCCCGATGGCGGGAAGCACGCTGACGGGAGAAAAGATAAACTGCACATCTTTGCTCTGATTTACCTTTTCTCTAAGCTGCCCTTTGGCGTTGCTGCTTTCTTTTCACAGCTATGGTAAGCAGCTGTCACAATTATAACATAAAGAATAACTGCATCTGACTGGCAAGGAATACACATTTTCTTTTACATGTAATGCAGTTATTATGGACTGATGTTTCATTACACAATGTGAAATAAATATTCTGCATGCTCGTAGGATAGCTTATCCTTCACATGAAGATCAAACAATGCAAGTGAAGTAAACTGAATTATTTATATCCTTTTCCTGAAATATAGTGGTAAGCAAGCGGGTATTTTGTGATTAAATGTGAGCACTGAATTTACTAACTTAAGATTGAAACACAGGTCACACAAAATAGATAGACAAATATCTTGTTTTTATTATGTTTTTTTTAATATATAGAGCATGTTTTAGGTTTTTATGAAGAGATTTTTATATATGTTATGATATTATTTGTATTCAAAATACTGTGACCACTGTTATTAGTCACTGGAAGAGTTTCCATTCTGTCCATCCACAAAAGTCACATTGCAACAATTTAGGGATTATAGAAAACATTAATTTTTGCTGCAACATACTGTATATCTACTTGTTTATACTGTTCATGCATTCTCAACTCAAAATTCCTGTATTTCCATACTGTTCACTTGTTAGGTTGACTCATATGTGGTTTATGCATCATTTTTGAGACTCCTCGCAAGAAAAACAACAGCGCCAGTAGTTTCAGCAAGTGCCCCAAAATAGCATGTGTTTACATTCAAATAGCAAAGCCCTTTAGACCGAAGGAGGAAGTCAGGTGACATGAGCAAAAAAGTTTGTGTGGGGAGGAGTTCAGGGTGGATGGATGGGTCAACAAAAAACAAAAAGTCATATCTTAACACGGAAGATGACTGTTTGTTTTCCGTTTCCGACCAACAGTCAACGTAGTTTTTTTGAAGCATGACCACGATTGTTCCATAACCCTAAACAAGTGTTTATCATTGTCACCATGACGAGAAAGGTGCCCTAACCTTAATGAAATAGTCCTTTTAACCTAAACCTTAACAAGGAACTTATCTTTCGCTAAACCTAACCAAGTTGTTTTTGTGCCTAAACCTAACCAAAGCCTAACCACAGCGTTGTTAGAGGATAAAACTGATTTGTTTTTCAACTGTGATTTGTAGCAGTTTTGGAGGGCCCCAACAAATAGCACTGTCCTGCCGATGGGGCCGTCAAATCAGAAAACATTGCTATATGTTGCTCTGGAGGACATACACAAACTACATATTTTGTCCTCTAAGTTGGCATTTCAGCTCACTGTATGAAAGGAAGGAAAGGTAAAATAACCAGCACCAAAGTAAATCAGCTAAGGGAAAGAGACCATGAGATGTGATGACCCCACCACGTACAGAACTGGCTGGTGTCATGCAAAATATTGCGTCCCTTTCTGAATTTCCCTGAGCCCACCAAAGCATTTCATTATAGTCCAAGCTTTCTGGAATATAGAGGGAGGGAACACATTTTGGCAGCCTGCGTTTTCTCGCTGTGAAAACAGCTCATTAGCTTCTCTTGCCCTCAATTGAGCGTCACAGATAGAACTTCCTCTCATGCTGAATACAAATCCCGCCTGCTTCACCAGGATTGGGACACCCAAATCGTAACCATAGCCATAACCCTGACCATCTCAAAGCTAAATCAAATATAACCATTTAATTAGTTGAACTTTTGGGCGGCACTGCGTGGCCTGGAGGCATGCTACCTGGGAGGATCAAGTCAGGACAAAAACATTGTCTCTAAATGAAAATGTTTCCCTCCTTTATCTTGGGCCACAAAGCTGTTTATCACCAAAACACATCCCAATGGGTGCATGTCCAAAGTTTGTACAATCTGCTCCAGACTTTGATTTTGCCTGCTTACAAACGACAAGAGGCAAGCTCAAACAGAGAAACTGCTTTCACTGAATTTTGGTTGTGAGTATTTAAGTTCCATCTGTCTTGTGATATTTTACAGACAAATACTCAGAGAAAACAAAGCCAACAGTTTAAACACAATCAGTTTTCATGATGACAAAAACTAGGAAAACAAGACCAAACTGAAAATGACCTAAATTAGGCTTTTAAACGTGTCTGTCCCCTTTACTTTTCTACTGTTGGTCCATTCAGTTTGGAAATAAGTACAAATCTTTCAGTCTTTATTCAAATGTCTTGGCAGCCAAATTGCCTCCCTCAGTTAATCACTCCTATTTGCATGTAAGATCTCAACTCTGTGCACACTCATCCATTAAGTACCTGGCAATTTGACTGAGGAGCTATTAAAACTGAATCGCCTCCATTACACAAATATGTGAAATGGGATGACCCCTTTTGTATGTCCTGTAACTTAATTAAGAACAACACTAAATGATATGATTTTGTGTGTACAACTCGAACACGTCTTGAATGTGGAGAGATACTCATCTCCAAATTTAAGAAATTATAACAGCAATGATTTTAGAGACTTCATTTGAGTACCGTAGGTATCAAGTCGTGCTCAAGGAGATGATATAAAGCTACCGACAATAATGTTTGTTTTGAGTTCTGCTCATTTGGGTAACAAGGCATCTGGAAAAGTGTTTTATCAACCATTAAATTGCATTCTTCAGTACTCCTATGTGAAAAGTCAATAAAACAACATCAACACGAAATTAACACAAAGAGTGGCTAATTTCTCAAGCTGAAGCAGAACTCACACACTCCTTTTTAAATAGATTACTGTAACCTATGCTGTCATCACAAGACCCCATTTAAAGGATATGTTCACAATTTTTCAAGTCTACTTTAAAAAAATAGTCAGGTGCCCGTATGAACATTGATACAAGTCTTGCTTGCTGTTATAGTTCCTCCTGTCCATACTGGTCACTTAGAGATCCCTGCAGTGTGCTTTAAATGTAAGTGACGCAGGACAAAATCCTCAATCTGTGCAAAAATCTTTTCCAAAGTTTATCTGAAGCTTATATGAGGCTTCGGCAGTCTGAGTTTGTTAAATCAAGTGGATATCCTCCAAAGTTACAGTTCTTTTTATACAAAATTCCCTCTTTGAGTGTTTCCTCGCTGAGCTGCAGCTGAGAGATAGAAACATACATTTTGTACTAAGAAGACAGTAACATTGGATGATACCCACTTGATTTGACTAAGTCAGACTGAAGCCTTATATTAACTTCAGATAAACTATAGAATGAGTTTTTGCACCGAAGGAGGACAGTGGATTTTGTCCCCCATCACTTACATTAAAAACACATCGGAAAGGGATCTTAATCTGGTGATGGTATCGTGCCTTGCCTATTGCCTTTAGATTCTACCATTGGCAGATAAAAGCCTGTGTGAACAATGTTAACAAACCTGTGTAAGATCATAGTTATGATGAAATGCATATGTGAGTCTGGTTTAGGGTCTGACTGTAACACAATTCTTTTATTCTTTTTGAAGGGTAGTATGGGTGAGGTTTCATTTTCACCAAACAGATTATGATATGAATTTGCAATGTAGTGATGCAATATAAATACTGAAAAACTAAAGTTCTATTTACTGGTTTGAAATTCGGCTTTTCTGTTTCAGATTAAACGAAATGTTCTCAGAATAATGTGTAGTGCATAACCTCAAAAGAGCACAACCTCAACCCTTTTTTGAAAAGCTTCCATATTTTGATAACATTTGTTATGATTTATTTATTCAGAAATCCTCACGAGGCAAATCACTTTTTAAGGAAATCTGTGCTGTGATCTGGGTCTGCAATTACTAGTTTTGAATTTAAGAGAGGATATTAAATATTATTGCAATTTGGATAGCAAAGCCTAAAAATGAAAACAGTCCTGGTGCCTTCCGAATCTTACTGATGTTCATCTCACTTTTTCATGTAAGTCACAATGATGACTGTAGAAGCTATTTTTTTAAAGCATGGCCACGATCGTTCCCTAAATTTAACCACGTTTATTACTGTAACCATGACAACGAAGCTCCCCTAATCGTAATGAAGTCGTCATTTTAAACCAAAACCATGATCTTTCCCTAAATCTTAACTATAGCGTTATCACGTCATAAAATGGTGTAATTTTTCAAGTGATTTGTAACTTGTTTGGAGGGCGTCAGATCAGAAAGCGCTTATTAAAATCATGCTTTAGGGCATGGACAAAGATGTGTTTTGGAACATCTTAAATTTATTGGAATAAAATGGTAATGCCCTAAAATGGCACATAATGATAGTGGCAGCAGCAGGACATCACCATGATCCATCATAGATAATATTTGGGTTTTGTAATTTTTTCTGTTTTCTGTACAAGAAAGATAATCTGAGTTAGGTTGCAAGGACATCATAAAGGTCAGCTGTAGCCTGGAGAAGGCCAGGTGTGTGATGAGCCGATTGCATACAAAATGGCATTGTCGCCATAGATACACCACCATCAACACTGCAGGGGGCTTTATTTAAATCTAAAGATATTCGCTCCTCCAGAATCATCAGTGCACAAAACAAGTTGTAAAACAAAATGTTGTGAATAAAAGTATCAAAAGCCTTGGACAGATCCACAAGGAGAGCAGCGCAATATTCCTTTTTACCAAACAAGTTAACAATATAATCTACAATAGCAGTTATGATTGTTTCAATGGTAATGTGATTTTCACTTAAAAATCCAAGAATATATATACTGTATGTATGTATATACATTTATATATATATATTGTTCTTGTTAATAACAAAAAACAGTTATCTCCTGTCAGCAAACATGTCGATTCCTTTGTTGTTACAGGCAGAGAAAGAAGTCTCCCAGATTCTTGCCCTAAACTTAACCACACAAACCCTGACCACGGCTAAATGTCTGTGCCTAAAACCAGTGTTTCTGTTTTCTTCCCCTTTTTATGGCACTCTTGCCTAATCCTAAACAGATTTTTGGGACTTTTGACAACATCCGGTTTCCAAAGAAAAAATCTGAAAACACTTATTTGAAAACAAAAACTGTTGCATTTCCATTTGTTTTCTTCCAATTTTCTGTTTCACAAAGGGGAAAAGTGAGCTTTTATTTCAATTTTGCATCTTCCTGTCTTGCCTGTGAAGCCAAATATCAACCATGAAGGAGATTGTTGCTGCAAAGGCCTGCAGCACACTGATGTAAATTTAATGCTTAAAAAGTGAGCTAATCGCCTCTATTGGGATTTGTTCAATTTCACTGTAATATGAAAATTTGAATCAATTTGAGGTTTTGTGTAGCCTCAGTTAGAGAATTAGATGACTCCATATTACATTGATCATTATTTACCGGTTACACAGGATTTACTCTCATGTTAATGATTTATGTCTGAGTGATGAAGCTGACAGCTGAGTCTGCGGCGGTGTTGCATTACTCCTGGCTCCGTTGGAGCTGAATACAGGCTAGATGGTGGTGTTAAAATGCTTTTGATTGGTGGAGCCTATTACAGGTTCTTTGGATTCACATATGCAGAAAGCCACCAATGTGGCAGGAGCAAGCTTCAGCAGAATGGCTGTGAGGAGACAGAAGTAGTAAACAGACAGAAAATTGGCCTCAAGCTGTGCCGCAGGAATGAACACGAGGCAGTGATTAATCTGAGGGACTTTTATTTATAAATCTACAATAAAGTTACATTAAAAGACTTTTCAAAGGAGTTGCAAAAGTTGGTTGTTCATTCATGACTTTCATTAGATGTACCACAAAGCGGTTGAGTACTCTGAACCTGAAATATTAATTATTCAGTGATTGTCCTACTCATCTTGTGAATTGTCTTTTCGAATAGCTTAATGGTATAGTGAGATCATATGCTATTAGACCACAGAGAGCTGCTGAAAAGCTTAAAGGTTTCCCTCCATCTCTGTCTTTTTTTCCTGCAGCTACTGCTGGAAGATCAAGTTCTTAAATCTTTAATCACCTGTGGTGCAGTAGGCAGAGAAATAATTGCCTATTTTGTAACAGCAGCACCCACCATAATAAAAGGGGCATGATACATCGCTTACAGATACAGATACTGAATTCTTGGCAGAAGATGATTGTTTACAGTACAGCTTTTATGTCAGTATTACTATAATATTCAGCAGACTTAAAAGGATTGCTAATGATCATCAGGTTGTTGCTGCTCATTAGCAGATCAGCCATAGTGACAACTTGAAGAGCCTTGAAATTAGGTCAGTGAAGTGGAAGGTGAGCGCCATTAACTTTGTACGATCTTTGGCTCCACTAAAATAAAAACAAATGAAAACCTAAACTACCAAAACTAAACACAGACATTTCCTGAGACCATGGCCACCACATGCACATCAGCAACCTCCAGGGTTATCTTTGGTGCTGGAGTCATGCTCAACCTCTGACTTTGCAGTGGTATGTGATGTAACTTTTTTGTACAAGGTTACAGAAAATGTTTTAATTTTCATGGATGGAAAAAAAAGAAAACCCTCAAGCATACCCATTACTGCTTCAAATGTGCATTCATTTAGACTCTTTTTGACTAAAAAGAAAAGTGGCTTGTTTCATCCCACTATTCTCATAATGAGTATTCATGCTAATTCACACAAAGCCGCAAGTGCACAAGTTAATGTATATTTTTTATCTTTTTCTTACACCGTAGAAGAAAGTAAAATGTTTTTTAGTTTACTTCACCTAAATGGACTAGACGAATAGATTAGCGAAACGAAGATTATGTAGAGTGACACCCTGGCCATATTAAACATCTTAATCTCATGTAAGAGGTGGAGAAAAGATGTGAGATACCGTAAGATGAATGTTATCTTATAAGTGCTATCTTGTACAACTATGGTACCTGCCAAAAGCATCATCCCAGTTCTTTCTGCAGGATGTATGTTCCAAACCACTGGAGCAGCTCCAGTCTAATCCCTGTCATTAGGTGAGGGATAATAGATGTTGTTAACAGGTATGGTAAACTGTGGCAGCCGAGGTGTAATTACCCCATCTCTGTTGTCTGTTTTAAAAGGGTAAATGCTTAATGATTCACAAAGAGCAGAAAACTGCTGTTGTGCCTCTTTGTGTGGATTCCAAGCTTGTTGCTTTTCTGTCCACACCCCAGTCATGATGTTACAGCAGCTGTTTTAGTCTCTTCTATATGCCATTCAGTGTGGGTTTCCCCTTTAATGTCCCCACCAGGCTGAGCTAAGGTGCCAGGATGCAGTGCTGTCTCCCTGCTGTAGGCAGTCACAGGATGTTGGCTGGGTCCAGTATAGCCTTATTGAAAATCTGACCTTTAACGCATCTCGAGACTAAAGGCTTTGCATACAAATGATGATCCAATTCCTCAGTCATCTGACCAGTCAGTCAATGCCTCAGCACGCCACTGCTGGATGCTCCCTCAGCTGAGCAGAGCTCCAGAGCTCATTTCTCCCCTGTGATTTTTAATTTCCATTGGAAATATGACAGAATGAGTCAGGTTAAACCTTCCGTCTGACCAAGTTCACTTTCATTGTCTTTCCTTTCACTTGTCTGCTGTTGTGAGTAAGGTGAATAGGAAAGTGGGGCGCATGCTAATTTTAGGTTATTTAATTAGTCATTATAAACAGTATGGTTTTGAAGCCAGTGCAATTTAATCAGGTATGCAAATGCATGGCCTATATTGAAAACATAATTATGCAGAGAGGAGAGTAGTTGCAGGTCTATGCTACTTCCCTAGGAAATGACGCAACAGTGCCACCTACTGAGAGTGAGCTGCATGTACTCTGATCAGTTGATGGCCACAGGCATAGCAATGAATTCTGGGCCCCCCTGAAAGAATTAAATCCTGTTCCTCTTTCTATGAAATACAGGTACTGGAATTTTTCAGTCTTCAGCTGTTGGACGCAATGTCATCACGGCCTTTCTCCCCTGAGACAATGGCAGCCTTAAGAAAAGGAAGCTGCACGCTCATTACTGTAATGCAATTTCAGTTCATTAACCTCATTGCCAAAACACTGCATTCATTAAAATGCAAGAGTTATACGTGTGCAGCTTCCCTTTCTTACACTGGCTGGTTCTCAAGCAACAGCCACATGTTTTTGAGAAGATTTTTAAAGACTTACAAAATACAGTAATTGATTTTGTTGTGGTGCCAAACAGCACCCAGCTCACTGGTGATATCTTGAAATTCAGCTGTGAAATGTGTTGGGCTGTGAGAAAAGTTATGGGTTGGTGCTATAAACCCTCAAACTCCAGGTTGTTTACAACATCTAAAGCTGTATCCACGTCATGGAGGAAAAGCCTTTTAGAACTCATGTTATTTCTGTGCACACGAGAGCTCGGTCAGCGTTTGTGAAGTCGCACGATTGTGTAATGAAACCAGAAATAACAGAGAAATCCATCAAATATATGAAAGTAAAGATTGAGATATACTTCATTAGCAAGTGTGAAAGCAGAATTTCCAGTAAACCTTTTGACCTACAAAACCTTAAATCTTCCATCCACTTACTGCCTCATTCATTTTATAGTATATGGAGCCACATTTCCATCCCAGTGAAACCACAAAGTGAAAACCCCAAGTATTGACTTAACTGTCCTGGGAAACAGTAAATGTATTGACTGAGTTGTTCTTGGGAACAAAACTCTTAAAATAGGAGTCAGTACTCTTTCAATTCTAACTTGAATGATTTTATAGACCTCAGATTCACAAAATCAATCAAGAAATGGTACACATTTTACAGGACCAACGCACACCATGTTTGTTTCAAATATTTATTTTCCAAGTCCAGAAATGACATAACCACTTCTAACTTTGAAATGTGTTTTACATTTATTAAGTCTTGAAAAAAAGCCAAAATGTCTTACATGCAAAAATGGTATATACACTATGCTTTTAACCAGAAAGGCACCAAAGACACATGAGCAGTTACTGCTTCTTGCTGGCTCCATAACAACATAAAAAACAGGACGTGGGTCAACTTGAGAAGGTGTGAAGTAAATCAGTATTCGCAACATAAGTAGAGACTTTTAGTTTCCTCTCACAATGTAACAATCTTTATTTGAATGGTTAAAAAGCTAATAAGACAATAGTGGTGTTGTGATAGCTAAAATATATATTATTTATTACATAAATACAATAGTCTTAATGTAGCACATTTTATGTGTGCATTATTTACTCCCTTTTGTGGCTACAGACCGTCCACTATGTGTGCAAGGGCAAAAGAACAACGTGAGAACATCCTTAATACAAAGTACAACTTCTGTCAAACTTGAAAATTTTCTTTATAGAACAAACACATTTGTAATAAATTATTCTTAGTACAATTTTCAGGTTATAACTATTAGAAAACAACAGCTATATCCTTGTTACTGCTATAGATTGAAAATTAACTTAAATGATGATATGGCTGAGATTGTCTGAACATTTAAGTGTTTGTACGGTTGTGAGCATGTGATTTAGCATGACGGGAGGGCGGTCTACCCTTTGGTCTCACGAATTGCTGAAAACCAAAAAAAGTGAAGCGTTCTCCTCCAAACCTCACTCATCCCCTGGTGACACTCAAGATCTTAAGTCCAACCATGAGCAAAGTGACGGTGCCATACATCTTGCAAGTGCTAGCAGAGCAACAAAGTGGCACGCTTGAGGCAAATGAGAACTGCAGCCGGTCATATATTCTACGTTCAGCGGCGGAGTGGACTGCGCTGGGTCAGAGCAGGTCAGTTTCTAACTGAAAAAGGTAAACAGGTGAGGTAACTTCCTCCTAAGTATTACTGGTATTAACACTCAGTGTAAAGATGGCAAGCAGCACTCATCTTCCTCCTCCATCTCTACTTCTTCCTCTCACATTCAGAAGGTAATGCCTTATTAGGCTGTGGAATGAGGCAAGCACTCGTACCGTGATGGTGCCTAAGATCCATGCAACACTTTCTAACCGAAACCAAAAAATTATTGTGACAGGATATTAAAAAGTAAAATAACCTTGTGGTTTAGGTGGCTTAGGTAACTGGGATTACAATAAAGTAATGTAAGCCATGAGGAACATACTGTTAGCACCATTCCTCTGCCCATCTGGGGCACCTCTCAAGAAATCAAAGCACCTTATTTGGGTCCCCTTCTGGATACACCAGTGGTCCCGCCCATAGTGCTGTGGCTTCTTTATGATTGGTCCCATTGGAAGAACTGCATACAGTTTGGTGAAGTGATCATTTCTTCTTCTCTTGTTCCTCACATGGCTGTCATTTGTTTAGGGAGATGGTGACATAAGATGTAGGTATGTAGCCTTCATCCCCATTGTTCCTGCGGACACGGGTCCAGCCGTCCCCTTTGTCCTCCTCGACTACCGCCAGCACCTCCCCCTCCTGCATAGAGATGGTACCTTCACTGGCACCTGAAAGACAAACAAGGTGGTAGAAAATATCTGAATATCAGACTACACGAGCCTCATTGAGTTGGACTACAGAAAAAAACGTTTGACGCATGACTTTCTGTCCGTAAATGGTTATGACTTCACTGCTTGTGTAGGTAATATGATACTGCCAGAAACTACATGCAGTATTTGCTGATCAAAAAGGCAAAAAATATGTGCATCCACAATTGACAAAAACTTAAAAATATGCTCCCTGCATTTGTTATTGCCAAAAAGTGTCACCTAATCTCAAAATTTCCATGTAGCTAACTAATATTCACATAGATGGTCACAAATCTATATTATAGGAGGGCCACTGATTTCCAGGGGAATAGCTGAAGTTTAGAGGAAACTAATCAAGGACAATTTTTCGCACGTCCTGGCCTACAGAGTTCACTCACTATGCGCCTCATCATACGCGTGTTCTTGTGCAGTCAACTGAAACAGCCTGTGTCATACCGGGGAAGTTGTACATGGCTGTGCATTTCCCAATAGGAGCAGTTAGTTCCTCATCCTCAAAGTCATCATCAAACTCAGCGTAGATGGCCTGGGAGGGATCAGGAGTGCTTTCATCGGAGTGAGCTCCATCAGGGCTGCAGAGAAAAAAACCACAGGTTTCCTGTGCAGAGCAGACAACACATCACTGCGCCAAACACGGCGTCCATTAGGAGAATTCAGTGTTACCTGTTTACATCGTGAGCTCCGTTGTTGTTGAACGTGTGCGCTTTATAGCGCAACGTGTCCCCTCGACCTCCTGCCTCAGCCAGCCAAGTCTACATCAGAGAGCCAGAGCGAGGTGGAGAGAAAACAGAAAATATCTTGAATACTATTTATTGTGAGATGCATTTAAGGTAGTATATATATATTAAGTCGTGGTCATTTGTATAGCCCAACATCACACACACAATGCCACAATGGGCATTACAGGCCTCATCAGCATTGGTTCCCAAACCAGCCCACACTTGTTCAGAGGACAACAAAGAAAATCTGAGCACATGGCAGATAAATGCGATTACAAATAAAAAATAAAAGGTTTTTGCTTGTAATATGTTGGGTTGGTAGTCCTAAATGACCTAATCATTAGTTAAAATTAACAACTGAGGCCTTGATTACCACATAATGTTGAATTAAAGAGGCCCTTATGACATAATGATATGCTATACTGAACAACAAAGAATCTGGTTAGCTCGTAATATATCAAATGAACAACTGACATCCTAATTACTTTATAATAGGTAAGAATAAAATGCTGTGAGCCTTCTGACCTCATAATATGTTAGAATTAACAACTAAGGGCCTGCAACACCTCATAAAGGTAAATGATGACCTCATAGTATGAATAAACAACAGAGGTCAGGATTACCTCATACTTGTTGATCTCTCCTCTGAGCCGCTCTATATTTTGAGATGTCTGGCTGATTTGGGATTCCAGACTAGCAGGGTCTCCCATTTGAGGATTTTTCTCATAAACATCTTTCATCTTCCCCAGGGCCTCACTGAGGAGAGGGGAGAGAGTGAGCAAGGGAGGAAGGGGGAAAGTGACTTTCAGTAGAAATCGGTTCCCTGCAGAGCTCAGGGCTGAGTAAACAATTCAAACACAGACACCACAGAGTTATACACACTGATGTGCACTGTATGAATATTAGATCCGCACTCCCACCAGAGGAGTTCTAACAGAGATGGTTATTAATACGCAGAAAGATACCCACATATACACACAAACACGCACACACACACCTCTGATCTACTTCCTTTTGCAACTCTTTGCAAATTTCCTCTAGTTTCTGCTGTAACCTCTTCCTGCGCTGCTCAGGAGGAAGATGAGCGAAGTCCTCTGTCACCGTAGGCTGCAAGAGTTCACAGGAAGGGTGGGTTAACACTGAACTCAGTCTCACACTTAACAGTTTCCTAACGGCAGTAACGATGACAAAAGATACCAAGCCTGCGGTTTGAGTTCAGCCCAAGGGACAATGTTTAACTTACAAAACATTAGTTTCAAATCTCCTAGTTACACATTTGTTAGGCTTCAAATTTATGCAAAGCCAGCTCATGTACGACAGTGAGCTGAACCCAAAACCACCACCCATGGACCAACAAATACAATGTAGCACACTCTAATAACTTTATATTGGCCGATTTTTTAACCACAAGTTCAAGAAATAAAATCAGAAAACATGACCCAAGAAAGTGCAGAGATAATTTAGGCTATTTTGAAATTGCGTTATGAATTGCTCAGTTTCCTCTTGTGCTACCAAGCATTCCTCCCTTGCTCCACCACCAGGTGGCCACCTCTTCAATACAAACTCAAGAGAACAAGCTTTTGGCCGCATAACAGGATGCCGACTGCTGCATGTTCAGTCTTTTAAAAGCACAGAAACTCCAGCAGAGTTATGCGAGGGGAAAATTATTAAAATGACATGAGCTGTTGTAATGGAAAGGTGGCCATTTTCATGTGTCACACACTGAGACCCCCACACCAGCTTTGATGTCCATATTACCGTGATCCTCTCTGGAGTAAACTTCTGAGGGAAAAAGAAACAGTGTGTGTATAGAAAAATCTTAAAATATATTTAAAAGTGGTTCTTTCCACCATAAAAAGGTGTTCTTACATGTTTATAACACGTATTAATATTAAGGATAGCAAAAGAGCCATTGTGAGCAGTAAGATCTATGCTACATGTGTAAGTATTTAAAATGTTAATAGTCTTATTCATCTAACGAACTCAGTCATTCTTGCAGAGGCAGGAACACAGGATGATGTGCGAGCCCTGATGAGTGGAGGTCTCCCGGCACCCAAACCATCTCCTCTGGTGACTCACCGATCTCCTGAGTGTCCGGAAGGAAGAGATTCTGGGTTTGACTGTCTTATTGATCTCCTTCAAACAGTACGACAGGGGGTCCCGGCCAAACTTGGGGGAAGGGGGTCCGTTAGCGGGCGAAGGGGCGGGGGGTGTGGAGAAAGGTGGGAGCGTGGAGGGAGAGAGCTGGGGTGGGGCGAGACCAAAGTACCAGCACCCAAGCATGAGGTATGCAGGCGGAGGGTGGTGTACGGGATGGGGGAGAGGGGGATGGAAGGATAGAAAAAGAGGGAAGACGGGGAAGACAAAAAACAACAAGGTGACAAGGGAAAGAAAAAGACACCATCAACACCTTAAAGCACACCACAAAGCCAGGAAGACAACACTGGAGCAAACCCAGCACACGAGCCCAGAGAGCACGAAAGCACAAACACACATCCGTCTCTTTGGCTCTCAACAACACACACA
>NTHP01000103.1:311965-331000 GCA_003416845.1 Oplegnathus fasciatus
A
This sequence comes from Oplegnathus fasciatus, assembly GCA_003416845.1. Lineage (NCBI taxonomy): Eukaryota > Metazoa > Chordata > Actinopteri > Centrarchiformes > Oplegnathidae > Oplegnathus > Oplegnathus fasciatus. Next base: position 311,967 of record NTHP01000103.1, read on the forward strand.
CACACACCAAAATACAAAAACAAGACAGCAGGCATCCGACCACAGCTCCCACATCAGTGCCACAGCAGCCCAACACCTGCAGTCAAACTCAAGCCAGGTTGAAGGGTGGAGTGAGCCTCAGTGAGGAACTGGGGCAGGACAACTAGACTAAACCAAATCTGAATAGAAAATGTTATTTTTTACAGCCTGGCTCTTATTTTCATAGTCTTACCCATCATAGGTCATGATATTTTACTGCAGCCTCGTTGTGGGTGGCACTGCAAAGATGCAACTAATTTAATAGGACATTACATCACGCCCCAAGATTAAAACCGTTTACTGTAAACATGAACAGTAATGAAGAGCTAATTTTTTGTTCAACGTTGTCAAGCCACTCATATCACAGTTCAGCACGTACACATTTTGCAAATCAACTGATGAATATAAAAGACAGTTGAATACAGTCTTCTGGATTTTCACTCCCAAAATGGGTAAAGACGACTGCTTATCATTTCTTGTTTTTGCTCTAATGGGCCGGTTTATAATAAAAATATTAATCTTTTTCTATAGAACAGTTCTCAGAGTTTACAAAGCTGTGTAAAGCTGTCTAGTTTGGTTGCAGCATTCCTATATGTCTACAGTGAAAATGATCAGTAAAATGTTTTCGTAATTGACGTTTATGATGGCCAAACTATGAAAATAAGACCCAATTCAAATCATTAGGATTTTGTGTGAAAAAAAATGTTCACAGTTCAACCTGTGCTATCCTCTGAGTCTGACCTATATAGATAAAATATCAATTCATATGTCAGTGCAGTGGTTATAAATAGCCTGCTTAATTATTACTTAATTGTCAGTTGCGTGTATAGATTTTTGGGGGCATGATGAATGTCCTGGATGGCCTCTTAGAAAGAGGTTAACTTGAAAACATGCCCTTAGTAAACCATAGAAAAATCTCCTTGTGTCAGCTGTATGTCTGTGTGGAGAGGTGGGGGTGGGATCTATTAGCTAAATTACACAGGAGGCTGATGTCTTCTGGTCTTCAATAGTGAACGTCTAAAACAGCCCTACAACGAGGTCCCTTGTGTAAATACTAGAGCTGGACGTACAGCACTATTATTATGTGAACATCTACTGGGTAGGTGCTACTTTTCCTGAGAGTTATGGGAACCTAAGTACATGAGAGCAGTTAGGAATGGGGATGTTTAGGGGCCAGACATAAACCAAAAGCTCACTCAAGCCAATATAGTCAGCCTCCTATTCATACTGCTACAGGCCTAATTGAGAGAGCATGACTGGTGACACAGAGCAGTGTGCCACACACATACACAGAACAGGAAGAGTGCACAGCAGAGCCCAGCCAATAAGACATGCAGAGAGAAGGGAGGCGCTGAACAAGAAAACACTGCAGGAAAGCAAGAAGGGATCATTTAGTGTGGGGGCAGGAGGAGGGGGACTGTTAGCTGGTTTGTGGTCAGCTACTCATATCACCAGTTCAATTTTGGAACTCAGCAGGAGTGCTCCTTTGAGATAAGACCCATGATTTACAGTGTAGTGAAGCTCTCTTGACCCAAATAGATTGTCAAGACCAAATACAAAAATGTTAACATCAGTAGTGTGAATGTGCGGTTGGACCTGATCCAATTGTTCTGACCTGGCAAACCAGGTGTCATCCCGATTGTTGGTACAAAGATTTTATTGTGATGAGAGACATAATGCTAGGTCATGGGCAGTATAATAGAAGCAGTGTGTTTTTGTGGATGCCTGTAGAGGGAAATTCAATGTTGTTTGGGCCCCGTGCTGATGAAAGCACAAGCACAGCAGAATGCTGACTGCCAGTTGACCTATTGGAATCCACACTGCAGAGAGAGGGAGGGTGTGTGTGTGGGGGGCAAGGTTTATTCACTCGCAGCCAGGGACAGAGTCATGCAAAGGACCTGTTCTAGAAGTGTTGGGGTGTGTGTGAGTTCATTTATAATACAATGAAAGAGGTTCATGCATTATTATACTGAGCTTTAGATGTGAAGGTTGTGCATATGGGTGCGTGCGTGGGTGCAGCCACAACCACAGGTCCATCAGGAGTGCTCTCTGTAGAGGGGGGGTTCCTGGCACTGCCTGCTGGCTCTGCGGCTCAAACACTAATGTTGCCGTGCAAGGAGTCACCCACTAATCTGACTGACTGCCCACCTGCGGATTTTCAAATCTGCTGTCGTTGATCATTGATGGAGGGGGTTGCTAGTTCATTCATTTCCTCAAAAAACATCTCTTTTAGTGTAAGGCCCTGTCATTAGGCTAGCATGGAATGTCCTACCTTACTCCTCTTGCTGAAAAGCCAAAAGTTTTTGCTTTTGTTCTTTCCCAGAAGGTCCATGGGGCCTTTAGGCGTGCCCAGGCTACTGTCAGATGAGGCCCGGTTGATGCCCTGACTGTAGTCCTCAAACTCCACATCTCCAGGACGTTCGAAGCCCGACTTGTTCTGCTCTATTACGACCATGGAGTCCTACATTAGATGCAATTATGGATAAGAGCAATTAAGAGTTATTTTCAAACAGATGTACACGTAAAACAAATGGGCTGCGTAAGGCCACGTTGCACATTAAAATCCATTTAGCACTTTTTGAGACCAACTCACATTCCTCTCATTAACATTAGTGCCAGCTTTGGTAATGCCTTCCAGGCACTTGCCAATGATAGGCATCACATGCTTCTCTGTGTCTGAGAACAAGATGTAGCCTTGCGCCAACTTCCGTACTCGCCTCTCATCCAGATCCTGCAATTTCTAGTGAACACACAGACACTGACATTATTAGGGTTGAGGCAATACATAATACAGTACATAGTCAATAATACAGTGTGTATCTCAATATCAGGCATGAGTTTAGTTGTTTATGATTCTAAAATATATTTGTTCATGGTGAAACTAAATTAGCTGAAGAGTTCATCTCTGGCTTTGAATCAATGTGGGTGCAACTTTTATTTTTGGTAGGAAAAAAAACTTGCTTTTGGAGAATGTCAGCATTAATTGGTTACATGCATATTTTCCATTGTGGGTGTAAAATGAAAAGTACTAAATGTGATCCAAGTTCAATCTCAAAATGTTAGTAACATGGTTATTTGATATTACACTATGCCAAACCAGTCATTTATCATTTGAAGTTTTTTGTACCAAAATAATCAGTTTAACAATATTTTGGCAAACTAAGCAGTTATCACTGTACCACCTTAACTCAAATAAACATTGAGGGCAGGAATACTGTCATGTTGCCATAGGTGATTCACTTACATTGAATATGAGTGGCATATCATTAAAATAAAACTGGTTCTGCTCCTTGTTGTACTTCTGCAGCTGAGCAGCGTAGTCGTTCTTACACTCCTCCGCTACGTGTGCTCTCATATGAGCCTGCTGTTTGGCCTAGAACCACACATAGAGCAAACAAGTTAACCAAGTGCATCTGATTCTATTTTTGATTATGGTAAATGGACCTTAAAATGTAGATCTCCCCCCCCCTTGTTACTTTTTCAACATCCGCCTTTGTGGCGTTGATGTCCTGATCGGTCTTCTCTGCGTACTGTGCTGCACGCTCCGCTTCTCTCCATTCCCTCTCAAAACGCTTTTTACTCTGATGTGCAGAAAGAAAAGAAAGATAGAGAGAGAAAAGAGAAAGAGCATGTTCAGTTCATTCAGCTAAGTGAGGCCACTGCCTGAATGAAATATGAGGAGGTTCTACTATTTTGAGCAGAGCATTTTTCACCGTCTTTCTAAAAAGACGGATAGGGGAGGTTGGGGGCGTTGGGGCCATAACATCTCCAGTCATAACTAAATAGGTCTTGGATTGATGAAAGGGGTCTAAAATGGGGAACTGCTTTCCACTCTGTCCATCTGTTTTTACTATAGACAAATACAGCCACCTGACCAACCACACTGAACATGCAGCCATTTGCTTACAGAGAATTTTTCTCATCTTTCATAATGAACCCAACACAAAGACAGAAGGGACTGAAAAACGTATCTATCAGCTTTGCTTATCACAATAGTAAGTCTACACTTACACTGTCGAGCTGCTTGTAGGTGCTCTCCAAACTCTGCTGTGCCTTCTTGGCCTCCATGAGATACTGCAGACATTCATAAAAATAGACCGAGTGAGAGGAGGAGAGGCGGGTCAGATGACAGAGAGAGAGAGACAACCATGTGTAGGGGCAGACACAGAATAAACAATGGCCTCCAAAAGCCACACAACATAACAGACAAGAAAACAAATACCAGTGTGTCTGTTTGAGACATCACGTCTGCAGTGAGAGCCTGTACATGGCTGCAGTGTTCTGCAATCCAGTGGGACAGAGCCAATGCATTCCTCATAGAGAAATGGCACACCGCCGCTCAGACCATGCCTCCCCCCCGGAGACAATAAGTAAGACTTCCTTCCTGCCACAAGAGTGAGATCTCCACTCCTCCTTTAAATCTCCCTCTATTCTCCCCTGCACCCTTTACACTCCCTCTCAGCAGTGTGTGCTGTATACTCCACACGAAAATCTCGTTTGGCATGTTCTCAGGCCGCTGTTGAAGAGTTATATATTTTGATAACTGACTAACCATTAATCTAATTAACTAATCAATCAAGTCAATTTTCAAGCAGAAATCTAAAACATTTGATAGTTCCAGGTTCACATTATAGTAAAGTGAATATTACTGGGTGTTGAACTGTTGGTCTGACAAAACAAGACACCTTGGCTCTAGGATACTGCGATGGGCATTCTTTACTGTTTTCCATTGTTTTAGACACCAAACGGTTACTATTATTATTATTATTATATATAAAATAATCTGCAGGTTAATCGATAACAAAAATAATTGTTAGTTGCAGCCCTAATACACTCAAGGAGCCTGCAGGAGCCTGAACACAGTGGGCCCTATTTAAATGATCTATAGCGCATGGTCTAAAGTGCATGGCACAAGTGCATTTACTTTTGCTGGTTAAACGGCGCATAATCTGGGCGCAAAGTAAGGCGCAATGCGCAAAGGGGTTGTATTTAGTTTCTTAATTAATCATAGGTGTGTTTTGGGCGTAACATGAATTAAACCAGTCAGTGTGTGTCATCTCCCATTCCCTTCAAAAGCACATTGCTATTTAAATGGCAGATTCGGAAAGTTGGAGAAGCGAACGGCAAACAGATATGCTCGTGCGCGAAGCGAAAGCGGGCAAGCAGACTATCTACATCCCTGTGTGTGTAACAAGCAGATTGTACATGCGTTGTGAACCCGCCTATGTAGGCGCATCTTACTATCTGAATAATGCGCCCTTTAAAGATAAAAAAAGATTTTCATTTGAATAAACATCTGTTAAATCACTATCTATCGCCGAATGATGCAACACAACTGTGACTGAGCCTATGGCCCACTCAGGAAAGCCCTTGCATTTGTAGTATTACGACCCGGGTGTCGGGAGCGACTTACCCGGAAAAATCACAAGCAGTGCACAGTTGGGCTTTTTACAAGGCTTTTAACGCAACAGACTCGCTCTTCAACACACCTGTGTGTGAAGCGGCGTACTGTTTTTTCCGGTGTCTGCTAACATTGTGAGTAAACAGTTATTATGGCCGAACATACGAAGAAAAGGTCGATGACTACAGACGAGGAAACTGAAACTGAAACTTAAGTGAGGTCCAAAAACACACCTGCAATTACCGATTATTGCCATAGGTGCCGTGAAAGACAACAAAATGAAAATCTTCGAGATTATGACTTTAAATAGCAGGAAAATACTGCGCCATTGACTTTAGACCAGATTTTTGTTGGTCAATGGCGTAATCGCTTTCTGCTGCCTCAAGATAGCAATGCGCCAACAATGCGCCTGACCACATCTCATTTTAAGACCAACACGTCCATGGGCGCAAAGATGGGCGCAAGTACATTTGCTTCTTACACAACTTGTACGCTGGGCGTGAAAATGACAACTGCATCGGTCGAAAACTTGCAATGACAGTTGCGCTCCGCTGTGTGCCGCTTTGCGCCGGGTGTAAGATAAGGCCCAGTGTGTTTAAAACAAAAGGTTTTGGTATACTCGTGGCTGCAAAGATGGACTTCAATCTGAGAAAATGCACTCTTGGTCCACTCCATATCAAGCTCACCGTCTTTCGTTCCTGCTTGAGCTCTTGCAGGTACTTGGTGAGATCAATACAAATGCTCATCATCATGTTCTCTGCAATTAGCTCTCTCTGCCCAGCGTAGTCGTTCATCTCGTTCAGGACGTCCAAAAAAGACTGGTAGCTGGAAAACCTACCATTTAAGAGGAGGAGAAAGGAAAGGGTGGAGAAATAAGTACACAGTGATGGGACCACTGATAAGATGATACATTCACAGGCTCAAAGGGAAGTCAGCAGTGGGCCAAGTCATAATAAGAAGCTCATGACTTCCTTATTCCTGCTTCCTTCTAGGGGCATTTAAATGGCTCCAACAGCAGCCCCACGCTACAGCATGAATGACACTAATGACAGAACGATTCCCAACAGTTTGAAACGTGATATTGTTTACAGGTCAGTTCTGTTTTCCTTTAGTAGTTCTCTCAGTGAGTGCTTAACACGCTATTAAGGCCAGGGTGTACATCCAAATAGACCCAGTAAGCACTAAGCATTACGTTTTCTTTGCAACAAAACCCACAATGGCTCACCTGCACTCTGGTTCATCTTTGCTGCTTCGTTTTAAGTTATATTTCTTGGAAAGGTTCCTGTGGACAGTGAAAGCACATCAAACGAATGAGACAAATACTGAAATTCTCAAGATGACAGTTAAAGCTAATTTAAACTATTCTCATGCAACCAGTGGTTGTTTTATATAATAGGATTAAAAACAGTGCACTATGAACTTTTTAAAACAGCTGATCTTCTCTCTTTCACTCTCCCTCTGACCACATCCTGTCTATCATGTGCCAGTCTGCTCCCACTTCCTCTCCTCTCCAGCAAAGCTCAGCACTACAACAGATGTGGGCCTGCAGACTGGGAGAGGGAGCACCATGGATGAAGAGAGAATGAGGGAGAGAGCGAGCACGCTGCAGCTGGAGAATGAGGCCAGTGTTTCGGAGACAAGTTAGATTCTGTCCCAAAAGTAGTCATAAGACGCCACAAACATTTCATAAACGGCCTTTTAACATGCACCCATACAAACACAAGCAAACACACACACAGACACTGACACAAGCATTTGAGGCAGACAGTACAGCAGAACAATGACAAGCGCGAGGCCTACCTCAGTTGTTTGGCATAGTTTTGCTCAATCTCTGTCCTCTCCTTCACAAATTTCACATACTTCTCCACCAGCTCCAGGCCAGACTGTGTGTGCTTCTCAATGATGTCATATTGGTCCTGGAGAAAGGAGCATAAGAGACAAATAAGGAAAAGATATTAAGCCAACACTCTGCAGAACATGGGTAATAACTGGGATGTCTCTCTGGTGGAGTTTGAGGTCATCTAAATTCATCTTGAATGGAGGGCAATAAACTTAACGCATCAACGTTTGTTCCTGCATGCTGGATTCCACGAATGCTCTCCACATGTGCACAAAATCTTGGCAACGGTCTCTAAACTTCCGGCAAGCCTTAAATCACAGGGCACCCATGTTGTTTGAAGGACACGGGGTTGTAACAGGGGTCACAGGCAGGAAAAAGGAGGCGCTCTTCTGATACATATCCTGCTGCACTGTGCGGAGTGAAACATTTCAGAATAATGATCTTGAGAGTACTGTGACAATCCTGAGAATTGCATTAAATGAGCTTCACAGAGCCCTTATTAAATGTAGCTCTTTGACCCAATTCATGTCTAGTTTCAAAATCACAGACCTCAGACACAGCTCAACAGAATTTGCTGACTTTTCCTTTTGATACTGTACAGCATGAAGGAGGTTTATTGCGTTTCCCCTTTTGTTCCTCATTTGGTAGAGCACTTTATGACACCTTCAAGCTCAGACACGTCTGTTAGGAGTGAGAGATGATATCTAAGCCAATCTTCTCTCACACTCTCTCTACACTCAAAACAATTCCCCCAAGCTTTCTTTGCTGCCGACTTTAGTACTGAGGAGGGGGCACGTTGAAAGGGGATTCCTGACAAGTTGGGCCATGTTCTTCCGTACCCTTCCTGCCCTTCAGGTAAAACAAAAGAGACAAAACCCAAATGAATGAGACGACGTTCAGCCTAATCACAGAACACAGTTAAAGGTTAACACAGAGGCCTGCAATCCATCACCACAATAACATCTAACCAATAAGCAGAGTTAGGGGGTTTAATTTAGCATCATTAATTACGGAACAAAAATAACGACAGCCGATACAGCCAACTTACACCTACAGATTTTCCAATTTCCTAAGGTGTTCGTGTTAACAACAGATTTTCCTCTTAGGTGTGGAAAACAACTGTTGTTTATTTGACTTGCAAGTGGAAATGTCAGAGAAGAACAGTAGTAAAATAAAAGGCAGGAGTTTAGGGTACTACTTTGTTCAAATGTAGCCCTCTTAAAAAGCGTAAAAAAGTGAATTTATTTATTTATGAATGATTTAAACACAAGCAGTAGTTGTCTGCATCCAGTACAACCTCATCAACAGAACAGAAGGCTAAGGCTGCAGTTATCTATACTGACCATAACACACACTGAATCTAGGGTTAGGTTCATAATTGGTGAAAGGTTAATGTGCTGCCGCTAACCCAAAAACTATTAAGTTTTGCCCAGGAACCTCAAACACATAAAATCAAGCAGTGAAGGCAGCAGGAATCAAAATACAATTTAAAAATGCAATTGAATAGGTAAGGAGCGAGTAAGAATAACTAAGTGTGTAAGCGCAAAGAAGCACAGATGGTAACATACAGTGCCTGTTGGTCGAGGCCTGACGCAGTGCTGCTGTCAAACTCTCAGGAGCTTTTACACAACCCGCTGTAACATGGCAAGATGCGTTAGATGCGGAATATGAAAGAGAAAAGTTTAGATGCATTAAAATAGTGGCCAAGGCTGAATGACACAACTGGAGAGTCAAGGTATGCCATGTGGAAGTGCGGTGCCATCAACTTGTGGCCACATTCACTCCCAGAGTCATAGATTCATGGTCAAACCTTGCATCTGGGTAACCGTAAGGCTGAAACATCAGAATTTTTGAGGTCTTAATTATAGATTGTCAATTTCACGACTAAGAGGAGTTCATACATCATGGTATGGACAGGAAATACTACACCCATCTCTTGGCATTTTGCATAGACATGGCTATTATTTGCATATTCAGTTCCCGGACCGCTGATCAGTCTGTGGCAGTTTGTGCAAACAAGGTCAAGATTGATGGGGAGGTCGGAAATTGTTAGGCAAGCTGTTGTGGGTGTAGCATCTGTGTAGGTTGGACAGTGGCGAGGTCCCAAAACCAGTATTTTGTCTCGCACTGGAGGTATCTGCCAATACCGAGTCCCGTTCCAACATTTGCACTTCCGCATACAACACAGCTGCACAACGCATACTTAATAATGTTGACAAAACTTCAGGTAAAAAGTGCTAGACAATGGAACACTTCTGCATTAAGATAAAATGCCTTGCATCACAGCTGTCCTTTTATGGTTTGCGGTCCTTCAATGATCTTTATGAGGCATATCCGGCATACTTGATTGAGACGTAATGTTGAATCATCATAGCTATGATGAATAGATCTTTTTGGGAGTGTCAGTCCTGATGCCTTCTCTAGAATTGCAATACTCATAGTCTATCACAGCACGATATAACTCTAAAGTCATTAGACCTATATCTTGTCCAAGCGTTAATGCTGTCAGGAATGTTGGGAGGAATCTGTGTCCCAGTGTGGTGCCAAAAAACAGTTTTTCACTCACTGTTGAGTCTTCAGTTTTCACACCAGGGAAGAAACAAGACATTTTACTGGATTGTTTTCCTATTGCTTCTCATTCCAACAGTAAAATACCATTTTAAAAACATTTCACAGGATTACGAATGATGGAAGTACAGTAGCTGACTGAATGGAGCCTACTTATTTGCCCCACAATAAAACATTTAGTTTTGTGCGTTTGTGATCTTACATCAAATTATCGGAGCACATTGATTTTACAATTACGTTGTCAGACTCCACATTAGTGTATCTGTCACTTATCAAACATAATAAGGGAACACTAACTTTACCAAAAGAATCAGCATCCGTTTGTTTAAAATGAACTGAGAAACTGACCTGAGCAGCAACAACAACACAGCTGAAGAGACACAAAAACACATTTTGTCACACTTCAAAAACCGTGAAAAATGTATGAAGCAGATGAAACACTGGTAAAAAAAATCTACTGACACAAACTAATCACTTTATTTTATTATATATTTCTTCTTATTCTGACAAAATAGCTGTGTGTACGTTTCCCCTATGATCGTTCATCATATGTTTCTCAGGTTGAGTGCAGCGATGATGGAAAAGAATGAGCCTTTGATGAACTCTTCACTACGTGCTCTTTTATAAAATGACAGAAAACGTAGCATCTGATAATCTCCGTTAATTAACTGTGACTGCTTGATTCAAAACAAGAGTGCCCCAATTAGGAAAAAAGCCAACCTCATTAAAACTGTCTTAAAATCCATCATAACAGCTCGCAAGGACACAATAAGTGTCTCGTCAAACACCAGACTATTACAATTTATAACCATCCAAAGCCACAGTCAAAACTATCTTTACAGGTCCCCATAGACTGGGTTTGTACTCAACTGATTTTCATAAATCATAAAGGCTCCTGACAACTTTTAAATGATGGCACGTTTGATTGAACGGTAAATGTCATGTGTCTGGTAAAATTCCTGCTTGCATCTGGGCTATTTCATTAATACTTCAGCACTCCTTTAATGCTTTTACATATAGCGTAACCTATTCCTTAGGAACATTTAGTAGCATCTTTCTCGCCTCCACTCATTTCACCATTTCTGATGGGGAAACATTGTAGTTCTGCCCTGGTAATTACAGACCTTCCAAACAAGGAAGGCCATAACCTATTTTTATGCCAGGCTAGAGGGTGCAATAACAGAAATCATATTTCAAATTTTACCAGATTTTATCTAAACCTAGCAGGCATCCAACTTGCCCTTTACACTTCATCTTCCGATACTTCCAGTAATACCACAGGGAAAACTGGCATCAAGCGAATGCCACATAACTTCTACAGGAGTCACCCTGAAAGTCACCGACCTACAAGGCTTGGGTGGATGTTTCAGCCCTGAGTCACCCTGTCTTCTAGAAAATTAGGGGCCTGGCCCAACTAGACCTGCCACACTGTAGTTCTCAGAATTGGCCTGGTAGCACTCACTATCACGGCTAATGCCTAGACACTGATCTTGCACTCTGCAAACTTGTGCCTTAAAATAGCCGTTGGATTAACGACAATCAGGGGACAGATGCCATAGAGCTGACTTGGCCCGAGGGATGACTCTCCGGCCAAACATTAAGAGAACAATTATGCCTGCAGAGCTTTGTCTAACCAGGCAGGTGAGGCTATAGCCAGATAAACCTACTGAACAAAAACTTTTCAGCTCTGAATGAAATAATTTGTATTTCACATTGACTGAAGACAGAATACTGGCTTCTGTGTGCAGTGAATGCGATGAACAGGAAAGAGTGTGATACAGAGATAGAGGCTCTGATTAATACTGGGGTACGGATGTTTCTCTGACTCAATTGAAGTAGGGCAAAACTAATTAGGCTGTTGCACCAGCACGTAGGATGGAAAAGGGACAGGGGAAGAGGCCTAGGGGGAGACTCTGTAATGAGGTCACAACCTCCCTCTCCTCATCTTTGCAATGCTCCATTTTACATATCCAGGTTCCCTGAGCGCGTGTCTGTGCGAGTGTTTGCAAATGTGTGGCTTTATTGCTATGGTACAATGCACTAGCTCATAAACTGTAGGCAGTCACCAAGGTGATATGTTACATGGGGGGATTTTTTTAAGCGGGTTTGTTTAGATCCTGGATACTGTCACTACTGTTAACACTACGTCCAGGAAGTGGCTCACAGTTTGCTACTTAGCGGACTGCAGCTGTTTTGACCTAGAAAACAGCCCTCATCTCTCAAAATGACTATATCGGTCAACTGAGCCCAATAAAAAAATCATGTCCTCACGAATCTATTTATATGAGCACTCTAACCAACAAAATCACACGTTATTGGAAAATCAGAATCTCCTGAAATCAGCGCTATTGTTTGTTGAATAAACACTCATGCCACTCAGGATGACACACGAGGCACTTCATCAGCAATGAAGCTTGTTGTCAGGGTAAATGACAGCATCTGATTTCATCTCTATGGAAGCAAGGTGTGCCAGACTGTAAACAGTGAAACATCCCACTGGGTACAACCCACCTCAGCACACTTTAAACACCTTTGACTGTGCAGAATAAACAGTATTCTGACACCATTTTCATTTTTTATTGTAAAAATAAGAATATGTCCATTAAGATCCTCAGTCATACAGGTCACATGATATTTAAAAATACTTGGCAAATTGGATTTTTGATTTCTAGAGGTGAACAGTAGGTGATGAATGTCTGAAAGTAGGGAAACTAGTTTCTAATTTAAGTATCTTTACAGCTGTTTTCCTCGTGTAGCCTACTGTGGATAGCCCATGGACTACATAACTTTACATCTGTCCTGTTGAGCAACACAACAACAAAAAAAACACAGATCCAAACAAAAGCCAGACATCCAATCGGTGTGCAGACGTGGATCCCAGATTAACTGCAACTGTGCTTCACTTAACACAAGAGCAACATGTTGGTAGTGGGCTCCAGCTGGCCCACTCTTTGTCTCAAAACTACTGAACGCTACAAGAAAACTGTCCCAAAACGGAACCGCGTTCATGAATGCACCGTTTTGCAACCACAAGCCGTGCAGCCGCACAGGCAACGCATCTATCCCTCCCTCGTTTAGCGTTACCCGACTTTCTCAACGAAGCCCTGTCTGAGAAATCGCATTATTGCAGTCCTGACAATATATTCCTAGCAAAGCGATCCATATGATGGACTCACCCAAAGCTCTGTGCCCCAGTCCATGTTCGGCTTGTCGGCCAAGCTGTCCGACTATCCCGAATACAAAGAACTTCTCCAAAGTTATCCAGCAGCTCGGAGGACGGCCCTGCCAAGTATAATCCCGAGGTGATAAATCAGTCGTAATCACTACGCGCTACGGCTTTGGGTTCCTTCAGCAAATAATGTAAATTAGCATCATAATTAGCCAATTAACTAGGGCTGGCAGTCGTCAGTCTAGTTTGTCCAAATATTTTTCATAGCGAAGGAAAGAGGGATAAACTAGCTTTCATATCCGCGTCACTCCCAAATCCTAAATCTTAAAGGGGCCGCGCGCTGAGCCACAGAGACCGGCCGCAGGACTGTGCTGCATCCCGACACTCTGTGCTGGTTCTGGTGATAATCTTTGTTGTTTAACCTGGTTTATAAGCGTCCCCGAGCTCCGGGAGGGGGGGGGCTGTGCATCCTAAAACTCCTCACATGGATCAATAGAGCTCATCATCAATCATCACACACACAACTGATGCTGTAACACACTGACTGATGCTGGCAGATTAACCACTTCACTTATTCACGAGTAACTCAATTAAGAGTTGGAGATTTGGCCTGTTTCTTTACTGACAATCAATTTTAACTGACTTCTTCAATCCTGAATTATTTATCTGAAATTAGGCAACTCGGCACTTTTTTTTTCTAGTTTATTATAGAACTGTACATCAATGTTATGTAACTATATAGGCTACAGGATATATACTTTTTAATGTGACCAGCATTTAATTTTCATCAACATTTCAAAAGGATTAGAATGCAAACTCAGGCACTGGCAGTCATCAAGGTTACATTGTGAAAGCAAACACATGTGAAACCATAAAGAATGTCATAATATATAATACATATACATAAAGTATATAGAGTAAGCAATGAAGTGAAAGCTAAGTTACACCCTAAAATAAAAATCTATATTATAATTCACCTGGTTTGTCAGTAGCACTGCTTGTCAAATAAATGCTCCTAATTAATAGCCTACCTCTCCCTCATAACTTTTGTTTTAAAGAAAAGAAGGTATTTTCAGGTTTGTCCTCACAGGTGTAAACTATAGGATATCAGACAGCCTAGCATATCAGACCAAAGTTAAAATGAAAAGACAATATTTATAACGGTAAGAACGGTACGGATCTTCTTCTCAGTCTCTTCAAAAGTCAGGGGTCCGACTAACAGTGTTACCCATTCAGCAAGTAATAAATATCCTAAGCTTTCGCCCCGTCAGACTGAGGAGTCATGGGGATATCTGAACCATCCTTGGTTTTGACAGGGACAAATCTATATTGTCCATGTTTTTTCCGGGAGTTGCAGAAAATGATTATGGGGATGAGGATGAGGATGAAGATGAGGATGAGGACGACCAATATAATTAAAATCCAAAAGACTGGTGAAGGAACTCCAGTTGTTTTATCTGCAAGACAAACAAGAGAAAACAACATCAATTCAAAGTTACTTCTCACTTCTTGATGCCATAAATGTTTGTTTTTCCTGCAAGCTATGTATAGCAACATGAGGCACCACTTCACTGTATATATTTCTATAAGTGTTCTGCACAATCAATAATGATACCTTTCATCATCAGTGTGACAGATCTTGTCACACTCCCAACTTTATTCGTGGCAACACAGTTGTAAACACCAGCATTGGTAGACGTGGCTTCTATGACGCTGATGTTCGTCTGGCGCCCCCGAGTGGTCATCCACACATTTCCTGCAGAGATGTAGTTCCAACGGATCATAGGGGGAGGGTTGCCCTCAGCACTGCACTCAAAAGTCACATTTGCACCCGTGGTCACCTCCTTGTCGTAATTTCCCTCCTTGAACACAGGAGCATCTGTGTAGAAGAGGGTGAGATTTGAGATTTGCAAAATGTATTTATAATCCCAAATCACTTACATTCACTGTCAATGAAACAACATATAAAGACTATTTTTGCAATTCCAAACAATAAAACTTACACAAAACATCAATAGATAGCGTGTGTTGGTCTGTTCCATGTTTGTTGGTTGCTGTAAGCGAGTATTTTCCACTATCATGCTTTGTCCAGCGTTGTGGGGTTGGCATCTTTTTCCCATCTTTAAACCAGGTGAGGACAGGTGGAGGAATTCCCTTTGGTTCACATTTAGTTTGGCGCTCACCACCCTCTTCAACCTCATAGCGATCGTTACAGGAAAATGAAGGGCTATCTGCGAACATTGTTTCAAAATACTTTTCAGAATAAATAATGGAAAAATAAATATAAACCTATCAACACTTTGGTAAAGTGCGCGTGGGGATCATGGAAAATGACGTGTTTATCTATATTGTAATGAAATATACAATCAAGCGAGTGTGATGCACTCACATTCAATTGTGATGTCGACAGAGATGCTGCTCGAGCCAAGGTAATTTACAACTTCAGCTGTGTACGTTCCTGAGTGATTCCTGGTGAGAGGCTTAGATGCATTGATCGGTTCTCCCTGATAGTACCACTGAACAATGGGTGGAGGGTTCCCATCAACGTGACAGGGCAACATGTCCATACTGAACTTTTGCTCCACGCCATAGTGATGGCCTGCACAACCTTGGATCACTGGCTTATCTACAATTAAACATTAAAAAATTAATCCAAAATTTACATCCAAAATACAATAAAAAATAGATGAGTGGGAAACTCACAGAGCACAGCAGCAACGTAAGGTGATGAGGTCACAGTAGGGACAAACTCTGGCCCGTGTGGTCCAAGGTGCAGCTCAGCCTCGCATCTGAAATGTGCTCTGTTGTAATCTCTCTCAGGAGTGACGCTCAAGGTAGAGTTCACCCTGACTGGGGCCTCACTGGTTCCATTAAACATTTGCGTGTGCACAGTTTCGTTGCCTCGGTACCACTTCACTTTGAGCTTCTGCACAGGAGCCACATTGATGATGTCACAACTCAACAGGTACTCTGTGCCCTCCACCATCAGACCAACATGATCCAACACAGTGACTGACACACTGTCTGGAGTCTCTGCAAATAAAGCAAGTGAAAATAATTCGTAGGAAAAACAAACGTAACGATATCCCTTAAACTGTAACCACAATTCTACAAGAAATATGCATACACAAATGTATTAGTATTAACAAGCTTGTTGCTGTCTTATACTAGAGCCCATTTCAGTTCCACATAAAAATGCCAACATTTGGATCTGTGCTATTCTATGCTATTGTACACCATCATGTTTCCCTATTTACTCTAGTTTTGAAATGGCACTGCAATATATCATTACTGTACATCTTTATGTCAAATATTTTGTAGGATAATCCCCTTGAGGTGAAGACAGAAGATAATGTGTAGACTTTTACTCACTATAAAGAGTGACAACTGCCGACTTAGTGCACTGTATGTCTTTAAGAGTAATGTAGCACAGAGGTTTTATGGTCCAGTCTTCCAGTTTTTCAACCGTCCAGGTGAGAGCAGAAGTCTTTTCAAACCCTGTGCCTCCAAATGTAGCCTCCCAGCCCATTCCCACAACATCTGCAGCTGATGCGCTGCAGTTAACTGAAGCCGGATCTCCAAATCTCACCACGATTTCAGCAGGCGTCAATATTATGGGACAACCTGCCATTCAAAAGCAAGCATATTCAATCAGAGCTTAATTTCGGTGCATGATAGATATTAGTGATACATATTCCATATCTAAATTAATGTAAAAGACACGAGGATGTATACTTCTTGGTGTTGATGCCTCAGGAGTGGTCATGGCTGCAGGAGCTGCTGCCAAGATAGATTTTATCACATGAACATGGATTTGCTTAGTTATGCTTCCCAGCTCATTGGTAGCTGTGCAGGTGTAGGTTGAGTAGGCGTTTACTCGAGTAATGTTGAGCTCACTCGAGGTCTCCGAGATATTCACCCCTTCACTGGTCCAATGAAAGACAGGAGGAGGGTTCCCCTCAGCTTCACAGTTCAGGGTGACATCGTCGCCCTCATTCACAAAGACATCCGTAACCGTTTTGTTCTTGAGCTCAGGAGCATCTGAGGAGACAAATGTAGGGGTTTTATTCATTCAAATATTTACATGATAGAGGGCGATATTGAGAAAATTAAAATACACAGACAAGCAAGAGTGTTTACTCACAGTGCACAGAAATACTGTGTGTCTCAGAAATAACAGGAGGTTGTGGTCCATATGGCCCCAAGTCCAGCTGAGCTTCGCATCTAAACTGAGCTCCACTTCCTCCTCTGCTGATGTTGAATGTCAGAGTAGAAGACACATCTTCTGCTTCTTTGGTTGTGCTGTTGAAAGTGTCTGTCTTGACGGTTTGATTGTCTTTGTACCACGTCACTGTGAGGTTTCGAACAGGAGCAACATCGAGGACATCACACTGCAGCTCGTATGGCGTCCCTTCCACCACACTCTTTACATGCCTTGCAGGATACATGTTGACAGATTCTGGATTCTCTATCAAAACAAAATTAGAGAATGGAGTTACTTTATAGTTAAATATTTTTTTTCCATTGCAAAATACTTTAAATTTAAACTTTAATTTAAAATTACACTTACTGTATATAGTGATTTCAAGGTCTTTGCTGCATTCAAGAGTATCATTCAGCTTTATTCTGCACTCAACTGTTAAATTCCAGCGTGACAGTGACACTGACGAGGGGATAAATCTGTTCTCATCTTCAATGTCAGTATCTATGTTTCCATGTCTCCAGTACATCCCATAATGATCTTCCACTTCGCTGCTGCAGTTTACCAGGAAAGACTCTCCATATTTTCCTATAACCTCAGAAGGATCCAGGACGAGAGGGTTGAGCTCAGTGGGGCACATACTGTCGGCATCTGCTGATAGACAAAAGGTGGCATTCTTATTGGACTTTTTAGTAGACTTTGCTGCACTCTGGTGGCTCACATTGCTAATGCATACCAGAACTGTTCAAGGTTGCAGCACTGACACATTATACATGTAGGCCCTTACAACAGAGATAAACTGCACCTGGTCTTCTTCAGAGAATGCTCGTTTGAAACATTAAAATATATATATCGTCATGATGATAAAGGTTTGAAATTTAATGTAGTTGGATATTCTCTTGAGATCGAAATGTCGTTTTAGGATCTCAAAAAGTACAACTGTACAGCACCTTTCATATGTAGAAATTCAGTTCAAGTACTTCAAAGACAATATTTATATACCGTCTGTGAACCATCTATGCTGTGCTAAGACTATAGTTGATCTCCTAAATGGTTCTAATACTTTTTATCTTAAAATTATGGACTCCACCCACCACACCCACTCTCTGCACAAACACACTCCATGCAGTTAGCGCAGTACACACGAGACAGCAGTCACAGATAGCAAAACGGAAGTTTTCACCACATACATTATAACACCTACCTCACCCACTTAAAATGTCAAAGTTTTATTCACATTTACAAGAAGCCACATTTTTTTTTTATCTGCTTCACTTTACTCTGTTAAAAGGTCAAAGGATACATACATGACAATTTCCATCTTTCTTGCCTTCCTTTATCATTACCTAACATATCATATCTACCATATACCCAACAGCACCTCACTAAAAGGAAATTAAATATTGTATAAAATATAATTATCTAGTATACATTTTTCAGTTTGTTTTTGCAGTTATGGTCAACCGGCAACACGTGGAGCTACTGAAACTATAAGCAAGGAAGAAACCACCCCAGTATTTTTAATATGGTTTATCCCTAGCCACAGCATGATATGATGTATAACATTTAAAGCCAACAGAGCTATTGCAGAGCATCATTAGCACTCACCACACAGTAAAAATATGAGCATGAGAGGGCCCAACATCCTGAGAGGCAGCATGTTCTCCCGCATGCTGATGTCGAAGGAGGTGGCTGGAGGAGGTGAGGTGTGCTTCAGGATCGTCCAGCGAATGTCCAGTTTCAGTACCTGGATGAGATGAATCCTGGCTCAGAGCTGGCCCCAATGATGGTGACCTGCTGCTGACAGTTACACGAGCTTAGGGAGGGAAAACAAAAG
>NTHP01000103.1:367158-382856 GCA_003416845.1 Oplegnathus fasciatus
TTTTTTTAAATCCTACCAGATAGCTTTTATATTTAATTTGTATTGTTTGTGACCGAGCCAAGGTAACTTGTAGACACTAGTCCACACACATTATATGGGCAGAATTCAAATATGCCAGATAAACTAAAATAAACCACAATGTAAAGCCAAAAATAATAAAATCAGAAATAAAATTCCAGCGTGAACTCTGGTATAATGCTCTTTTTGTCCACATAGCCTCTAAATGCTTCACACTAACACACCACCATACAAGCTAAGGATGCATTCACAACAAGGCCTACCTACCAGTACAGCAGCATGCTGCGTTAGGAAATGTCAAAGGAATGTTAGACATTAAATAGAACAGGGAGCGAGGAGCAGAAATACAGGAATATAAGCAAAAATAAAATTGATAACTTCAAAATCCTGAAGCATTTGTGTTGCAAAGTAGCCATTGTTAGAAAAAACTCGGTCAAGCTGAGAATGGGGAGTTTTCATTTAAGTTAAATGTTTGTTGCTCATGTTGGTTTTCACTTTGACCTACAGAAGCTATTGAAAGCTTACTTGTATGGTGTATGAAATTACAGTAGATTGACAATTTCAAGTATCTAGAGCAATATTTCAAGATTGCATGCCCTGAAGGGCCAAGAGTCTGCAGATTCACAATCCAACCAAAAATACTGACCCCCATAAAACATGGGAGTGTAAACCTGCATACTATTCCCTTAAAGGCTCAAGAATTAAAGCCAGTGCTTTAGGGATCTTTGACTACTTCCAGCTGACATTGCTTCACGGTAAGAAGGAACCAAATCATAATCCTAATCATCTTTCAGTCATACCTCTTCCCTAGAGTGACACCTGCGAGTTTGATCAGGTCTCTCATGCAGGGAGTAACAATGATGGGCTGCTCATCCGAGTCGCCGGCCTCATCGTAGCTCTCCACCTGCTCCACCACAAACTGGGCGTGGCGCAGCAGTGTGTCTTCAGTGAAGCAGTTGAAGTTTAGCCCTGCAGGAGGCACGGTGGTCTGAGGGAAGGAGGAACAGAAGTTGGTCGTTGTCCTGGCATTGTGCTACAGTGATAAGAGCTACAGTACATTGCCTTCAACAGGGAGGGGGTCATGTCAAAAACCTGCACTAAGTATCATGCTTTTCTTCACCTCAGAAATATTAAACCCACAAAACGCCACTTGTGTGCAAGACTGGCTTCATTTCTATAAAGACCCTCTCAAGAGGTTGTATTTACCATAGCATTTCATGTTGATAAATAGGAAACAGCAGATGTTTTTTTAATTCCTAAATAGATAACTTGGCAGGAAACAGTTGTGATCAACTAACAAAGATGGCTTCTT
Organism: Oplegnathus fasciatus; assembly: GCA_003416845.1. Classification (NCBI taxonomy): domain Eukaryota; kingdom Metazoa; phylum Chordata; class Actinopteri; order Centrarchiformes; family Oplegnathidae; genus Oplegnathus; species Oplegnathus fasciatus. The sequence goes on from NTHP01000103.1 coordinate 368,489, forward strand.
CCATTCAGTCCTCACCTCAATCTTGTTGAGAAGGTCCTCATAAGTAGCGTCACGATTCTTCTGGAGGAATTCCACCACGATCTTGCTCATATAGATCTTCTCCTGCATCAGTGCAAAGATGGGTGCGTACTCCTCACTTGGCTGCATCAGGATGTAATCAGCAAAAGCTGGAACATGAAGACAGCAGTCAACCATTAGTACATCATACAGGGTAAAGAGTAAAATAAATAAAAGCTGAAAATTTAAAACGTTGCTACCTGTAGTGAAACCAATTAAAGCCTTTTCACCACCATCAAAACCAGTGATCCACCAGGCATTGATGGGCCCAAGCTTCTTGGCAGGAGCGCCACCTGGAAGGAAAAAAATAAACACCAAACACAGATAAACATGTGCTTGGTTGTAGTGGCATAGAGAAAAAATAAAAACGTGCAAGCAACATTAAGTTTCCATTTCTGAAATGTGGGTTTTCATACCATCCAAGCAAGGGTTGTCATCATAGATGGGTTTGACAACACAGCTGAAGTAGAGCTCCACGTTCTTCTCAATCAGTCCAGAGTCAAATGGACAAAGATGGCCTCGCTTGTCATACACACTGCAAGACATAAGAGTTAATACTATAACTGACAAAACCTCAGGTGCTGCAGTACAAAAGCTTGTAACGCTACCAAGTAGGGACATGAACTAGGCAAACAAGCCAAGTGTCACCTAAAACACTGAAGGTGAATCACTTACCTGAAGTTTGTAATCTTATGCTGTGGCAGATCCTCATAGCTCTCAAATCCATCCTCATTTGAGTCAAAGAGGGAGAGGCGCTCATCTGTCAACATTTCTGGTTCATCCAGCTGAAGATTGAAAGAGCAGAATTGTTTCAGGTTTCATATTGTTCTAGTAAATAGAAGCAATGACATTAAAAAAAACAAAAGCAAAAACTACAATATTAAATCATACAATCATTCAATACTGAAAACAATTAACAAAGGGTTTCATGTGACAACACATAATAAAGCCACTTCTTGAATGACAACAAACATGACAAATTCTCACCGCATTATCAGGATCCCCTTGAAAGAACTTGAGATCTGAATCATCCAAGTATTGTCTGCAGTCTGGACATTTGGGGGGTGGTGTCTGGGGAAAGACAAANAAAAAAAAAGATTATACAGGTTGTCTCAGTACTAAGCATTAACGCTTACAAAAATGTTTACAGCTATGACACTGAGCTGAATGAACCAAGTCATTACCTTTGCAGCTGAAACCGGCTTAATAACCGCACTCTTCGATTCTTCTGGAGCAGCACTGCATAAAGAAAAGTATTAGTACGTTTACTGTGTGAGCTCCATCACCATTATTAATGTTCAGAGGGAAAAAGACTTACTTTTCATCCGACTCCACTTTGAGACGCTTCTCCTCCCGAGACTACAGCAAATTTTAAAGTATGGGCAGTGTTATGTACACCAAACATTGAGAATTGCACCAACTCTTAATGTTTAAACATCACAGGTACATAAAAATGCTTCACCTCCTCAACGTCATCTTCCTCTTTCTTCAGTTCAGTTTGTCCATTAGTATCTTCTCCATTCAAGTCTTCAGACTTGCGCTTTTGACTGCAAGACAGATATAATGTTAAACACAATACAGAGACTTGTACATGAAAAAATTGTTTTTATTTTTTTAATTGCTAAAAATGTGAATGACAAAGTACAAGATAAAACTCATATACGCACACTTTAGAGAACATTGACAAGATGGTTGGCTGTTTCCCACTGTTTCTTGTCACCCTGGTACTGGCTGGAGACTCTATAAAGAAGAAAGAAAGAGACAGGTTTTTCCCTACACTATTGTTCTAAACCAATTAATTTGTGGGTCATCTCCATCTTGGAATGCAAATGTTATGTGATAAATATTAATAGGAAGTTTTAAACTTACTTTTGGGGTCAGCATTTGCCTTGCTCCTGCGTCCACCCTTCCCTTTGGAAGCAGTTGGTGACTTGACAGCCTCATCTTCCTCCTGCACGTCCATGGTTACATCTTCACCGTCCTCATCTTTGTGGGAACCGTTTGTGAAGCCGTTCGTCTTTCCATTCTGCTCCACGCCATCAACATGTGAGCCATTTTCAAGATGAAGCTCTTTTCCCAGCACCGCCTTTACTTTAGAGATGTAGACCTCCTGAGGAAAGTACACGGCAAACATCACGCGTCACAGGAGAGACAATGAGCAGTAATATGCCAGGATAAGGATGTCTTAAAGAGTCACTAACCATTGAGATCTCTGAACTTTTCATCTTTTCCTCCAGGCTGGTCAGCTGGTCCTGAGCTTCGACATGCAGGAAATCCTGCACCAACCTGACCTTCTCTTTCACATGATCCTGGAATGGCATTTTAAGAAAAAAATCTCTTGTCAGAAAAGCTAAGTTTAACTCTGGCAGTTGAGAATCAAAAACAAAAGTACAAAATACACTCATGATGCATATTTTAAAATACTAGCATACAATACATGGCTTGATTTTTGAGTGTTGTGTTGACTGACACTGTTGCCCTAAAACCAATCACATAATGGAATCAGAGAGGCTAGATGCAGCTGGAAAAAGTTAAATTACTTGGTACTAGGTCACCTAATAAATCCTTGAATATATATTTTAAGTTATATTTCTGGCAAATTAAAACTTGAAATCAAGAGATCGCCATCTCAAGTTGCATCTTTATTGATGTCTGTTAGCACACGCTTTACACAAAACCTCCTTAACTTGAAGATGACAGCATCAAGACTGAAACTGAGGACATCTTCATGACACTTTGGGGAGTGATAGCGTTCACGATATTAAATCCAAATTTATTTCATAACATGAAGCCCTGGGTCTGGCATCATCTGTACAGTTCATCTCTTTGCTTTTAAGTGTATGGAGAGACTCATTCATTATAACTGAACTGGACAATATTACAGATGTTAGATAAGGTGGAGCTTCCCTTTAATGTGACAGCATATTGTGACCCTGCAATCAAGTTCGATGGTCTTAGGAGTCCCAGACTGAACAGTAATTAGCAGCAACAATTAGTGAGCAGCTGGAGTAACACTTGTAGAGATTACTTGCAGTCTTTCACGTGCAGTAAGTAGACCCAGCACCCACCTCGTCTGAAAATCCATCCCCATCCAGCACCTGCAGCCTGTGAACAACGAACATGTCAAAACAACGCTACGGTGAGTTAACTGACGTGCGACAGAGGGCAAATCATCTATGAGCACATTCCCATCCGTGGTAGTAGCAGTAAAACCAGCGTTACAGCGAGCTAGCAGAAACAAAACTTCCTGAGTGGCGCCAAATCTCACACGCTGCTCCATCCATTGACAGGCTAAGATGCTAACTGGCTACCGTTAACAGGAGGCTAACTCTGTATGTGGCATCAGCCCTGACTGTCGAGTGGCAACAAGCTAACGCTAGCTGCAGCTGCTAGTACAACCAAAGGGTAAAGTAGTGGACCCGCTCACGACAGCCAGGGCAAGTCAAGAGCAGCTAGTTACACGGGTTTCATTGTTGATATTGTGGCTTTTAAACTGAGACAACAAGCTGCACGCATGCTACATCATCAGGACATTATTAGCATTCACGTTACTAACGTTACCGTACCTTTTCCTGACATCCTCTGGCAGAGACAGGGAAGTCCTGGATGGCATGGTACACAGCTAGCTAAACGTAAAAGACAAAGGAGATAAAATCGCTTTAAAATCCGTTAAAACAATGTTTAAAACCGCCGTTGGCAACTGCAGCGCGGCTCCACAGTGACTGCCTGTCGCGTGCTGTTTCTTGCAATGGATGCTATAAGCAATTTAGGCGCGCGGGCCGTCTTTTCGCGCGGAAACCCGGGTGTTGTGGACCGTACCACTACAGTGATGTATGGGTGAAACACTTTCAATGTGGGACGTAATAATCCCCTGCTGAATGCCTTGCTTAAATGCGAAACACATACACACATAATTTAACACTTTTAAAACACAATTATGAATGTCACGTGGTTGTATTCTAAAAAATATAATTTTTTTGAAATGAACAACTAACTCGACCTACCCCTACTGTTTCCTAGATGTTGTAGACAACAGACCAAGCGGAAGCAATCTGAGCGTTGTTTACTAATGAGCAATATTAGCAATAAATATCTGCATTTGAGGTGGTATATATCTGTACTTTTGAATGAACGCATTCATTAGATGACACCGTGCTTGTAGTGAATAATAGGGTGGTTGTGTTAATGCAGGATAACAGCTGCAGATGACTCACTTTCCTGTGCTACTGTAATGTTTGTTCATGATTCCGATCCTGGCTGGGGCTCTCTTTGTCTCTCTCTCTCCTTTATATGTAGATATTGATAGAAATCAGAGCGACTTCTATGATTTTATTTTGGTAGGCTTGTGGTTAAAAAGAATAATGAGAAGACATCCTCCAAATATGGGTAGCTATATGCCTATTTTACCACAAGATGGCACTGTGTTACTGATAGTTTGAAAATAGGTTTTTCAGGTTATGAAATCACGTCTGTTAATCTTCTCCCTGTCATACTGTACATGCAAATGCAACCTTACCACATTAACTGTCAGTTTCCGTTCAATTTGTAGACCTATGTTTATTGAGCAGTGATCAATTTTCCATACTGAGGTAGTTTAGGCAGTGATGTGTGTGTGGTGTGCTATATTTACATCATCTAATGGAGGTGATTCACAAGTGTATTATTTTTTTTATCCATGTTTAGTTTTTTAGTATAAATTGTAAAGTATTCCAAACTGTCGTATTTTGCAACACACATCTGTCTTGTGTGCTGACTTGAGTGTTTTTGTGTACACAACTTCATCTACAGGTTTCTGAGTCTGATGTCATATCCTGCAGGGCACTGGAAAGACTTGGCAGACTTCCCAGCAGCGCAGCCTCCTGGGGCTGATTCAGCCAATGTTCCCACCCAGGAATCCTGGACGTCTGACAGGAAACAGGCCCAACTCTCCCAAGGCCACTATAAGTCAGCCTCTCCCTTCACCCAACGTCTCCCCCTTACCCGAAAACCTCTCCCAAGACCTTTCTTTATGCTTCTCTCAGACAAACTATCTTACAAATAGACATTCTTCGTCACCACACCCCATTTTCACCCTCCCTGCCCTCTGCCCAGCTTCCCATCATAGCCCTGTCTTGCTTTTAGCCTTCAAGCAATTGAACAATTTTATTAGGTAAGAGAGCCATGATTAATGGACAAGCAGCATTTGCATGTACACTTTCAGGCTTTCATGTTGAAGCTAGTGTTTTCCTGACCTTGTCAGAGCATGTTTGGATTAAATGCTGCATTTTGAATACTTCTCAGATGTAGGCACAATAGGGAGGCATCTCAGGACCTGCAGATCGGCGACAGCTGCAATTAAATTTGTTTACAGCTCAGAACTAAACTCAAACACACAAAATGGATCCTTTCAGTATTTCATTTATTTTATAAAAAGGGAATGCAATTAACAAAACATTTATGTACCTACATTAGTGTTTCAGATTGTACCGATTTAACACAGGCAGCGTGCTACTGGACACACAAGGCTATTGCACACGAGACATTTCATACAACACAAGTCATACATACTGTACAAAGATACATACATACATACTTACAAACATACATAGTTATTCATGTGTTTATCATAAAAAAAATCATAGGCAATACAATGAAGTGATAGGTACACAGATTAAAACACCTCTCCGTCTGAAAAAAACTGGGGGAAAGCAAACATCACTGAAGCTGCCAAAGTGCTTTTCACCATTTCTACTTGGTCATCTAAATGTAAAAGTCAATATTAAAACACTGAGGGAGAGAAGAGTTTTAAATGTGTGTCTACAGGAAGAAGGTTAGTCTAACCCTGAACAACAGGAACCGGACAATGAAAAACAGGACTTCCTATGGCTGAAGGAAGTTGCATGTCGTAGGATGTCAGAGAATAAGGATGAAGCTGACCTCCCAGGAGGGCAGATCCCCCCCAGTGCATTTGAAACCGGATCTTCTCCTATTTTCTAGGAGGGGGGGGAGGGTCTTTGGAAAGATGAGACCTGTTTACATCTTTGCATAATGCATATGTCTAGCAAATTAAACTAGGATGTTCACAACAAATTCTTGTTCATGGTGCTATTTAAGACTTCACAGTGAGAGTGACCTAACCCGTTCCTCCCACTCTCTGCTCGTCAATGACTTGGTAATTCAAAAATGATGATCAATAATACTGTCAACAATGGAGCGCCTGCCCCAAACACTTCATACATACATTCAGCCTAATTCCCCAAGAGGAAGGCACAAACAGAGACAGCACATTGCTGCTGCTACGTTGCTACAACACTGTCAGGACATCGGCCTCGTTAGTCAAAGCTGCTAGACAGCTGTCATTGAGTAAGATTCATCAGTGCCAACTCACTTCAGGAAATGTGCTTTCTGATTAGGCCTTCCTCGACGGAAACTCTTAAGATACAAAAGACAACAGTAAAAGCAAGAGGGACAGATTATGAGGACAAATGAGGGAAGGGGTGTTAGTGATGGAAGCTGGAGCTGGAATATATCATATCACATACACATCAGCGCTTACAAATAAGTTAGAATTTCATGCATTAAATGTATGCAGATTATGTAAGTTTGTTGTAGTTAATCAAATGGTTTAAGCAAGGTTATATAGGGAATATATAGCCCTGGTTTTGTTGAGGGAGCATTCATGGTGGTTTGGCTTCTGTGGAGAGCAGTGCTGAGTGAAGTTGATCACTGCCTAAAGCTCTGTAAAGAATGAATCTGTAGGCCTCATGTATACACTTATCAGTAAAGGAGAGTAATGTGGTTAAAACCTTACAAAGGACAACAATCTCTGGAGTAATCTACAAAGTGCAACTTTTGCAAGCTTTGCATTGAGGCGCTTCTTGAAAGGCCCAAAAAATCTCACCATGACTATGATATTATGTATGTTATGTTTCTATTTTTGGCTTTTAATAGGGGTTTACATGTTTAGGAAGGAAAACAAAAACAAGATGACAGGCATATACACGAAAATGGCTTGCAACTCCATATTCATTAATGAGAGTACCCATGAAAAAAGCTATTTTCACATTTCTGAAAGTCCTCACCTACGAAATAGGTTCCCTCTTGAAACATTGTGTTTTTACACCTGCTGCATGGGTGAGTCGATTGAATGCTGATTGTGAATTCACACAATTTTGATTGTAATAAGAAAAAGTCTGTAGAATGTGCCTCATCAGAGAGCTGCGTTGCAGCCTCGCCAGGCGTCAGTCCAGGATGTGCTCGTCTTTTTTTTTAGCATCTCTCTGTCTCATCACACCATCTCTGCTTAATCTCATATACACACATGCTTTCTCTCACTCACACATACATACATACATACATACACACTAGCACTCTGATGCGTTCGCACCATATCAGACACAGGTGGTACAGTCTTGCATGATGGGTGTGGTCTGGTGTTCGTGTTTGTTGGTGCAGTGTTCCAGAGAGCTGGAGCTCTTTAGAGGGACCAGACAACGGTCAGAGGGCCGCCCGCTTTGCAGCACCCCCCAGCAGCACAACACACGCAGAAACTCCTTTCTCATGTCCTTGCTGCGCAGCGTGTAGATCACTGGGTTAAGCGCTGAGTTCAGAGTGGCAAAGCCAAAAAAGATGTCTGCTTTGGAGAGGATAGGGCAGGACTGTATCTTGCAGGATGAATCCAGGAGGAGGATGGTAAAAGCGGGCAGCCAACACATGATGAAGACGCCCAGCACTATAGTGACAGTTTTCAAAAGGGCATAGGCCTGTGAGTTGGTCGCTTCCTGGTGGCTGGAGCGTACAATCAAATAGATCTTCACATAGAGGATGACAATAGAGAGTAGTATGAGGCTGAAAATGGTGACAACAAAGAGGATGTATATCTTTGAGTAGAGTGGCAAAACAGTCGAGCATTCGGGGAGGTTGTTGATGCAGTTCCAGCCGATGATTGGAAGTCCTCCGAGCAGGATGGAGGTGACCCAACAAGCTCCTATCAAAAGGAACATGCGGCACGTTTTGGTGGAGCCGTACACCTTGACCTTGGTGATGGCAATATAGCGCTCTATAGCTATCGCCAGCAAGCTGAAGACAGAAGCTGCCAGAGCGATGAACGCCGTGCCCTCCCGGATGAACCACTGCACGGGCACCAGCTCAAAGGTCCTTGACCCTGATAGAAAAATGTTGGCTATGTAGGCCGAGCCAGCCAGCAGGTCAGAGAACGCCAGGTTGCCGATGAAGAAAAACATGGCAGAGTGGAACTTCTTGTTGCGGCAGACGGCAATCAGGACCAGCAGATTCTCCAGGATGATGATGGTGCAGAGGACCACGATGACAATGTTGAGGGTGGTGAGCTGTTTTTTAGTCTCAATATGTTTATTCAGCTCCTGGGTGGTCATGTTCTTAGCGAAGGCATAGTAGGAGTGGATCACACTCCGATTGTAGTACTGGGAATACTTGCTCTTCATGGTGACGGGGTGGCAGAGCACAGCGGCTTTACGACAAAGATTCATTCACACAGTGGAGTTGTGCGGAGCGTCTAAGCTGATAATCATTGCCTTGAAGGAGAGGACAGGAAGAGGGCCCAGGCTCGGAGAGGGAAGGGAGCCTGCCTGTCCCGCAGTCACGTCTACGGAGCTCTATGTGGGTCACCTGCAGACACACAGAAAGGAAGAGAAGGCCTGGGTTACTGACAAGGGAAATTTTGCTGCACTAATGAAATAAACTGTGACAAAGCAAACATAAATTTTTAGCAAAGCAGTGTACTCGCCAAAGTCAAAGTCCTCTAGCAAAACAAAGTAACCCGGCAACAACCTGTTTCTCGGTCTGTACAGTGGAAACATTTTCTTAAATTCACTTGAAGAAGACTTTATTGTAATGACCTAAAGTCAAAGAGTGGAGGAGCAGCAATAGACCTGAGCTTCAAAATAAACACCACTTATTATCCTTGAGAGGATTTTACATAGAGATTCAAAGTAAAGAGTTGACATTTATATTTTACGACCAACAAATGAATGACCACATAGTGAGTGAACACACTGCACTCACTACGTCCATTAGTTACATCCCAAACTGAACACCCACACAGGCAACAGTCGCAGCTCGTTGTGCTCTAAACAGGAATGGAAAGTAATAATCCTGCGGCTCACGAGGGAGTTATCCCTTTTTTTTTTTGGGATGGTGAACCTGTGCAGGCAGAGATCGTCTTCAGGTAGAAGAAGAACCACTCTGTGAGGCAGAGTGCTGGTGCTTACACAAAGGGCTGCGCTCGCAGTCTGAAGGGGACATTCCACTAACCCTGTCCGAGCACTCGGCTGTCAACACACGGCATTGTTGTGGGGAGCGAACCATTCCACTCCAGTGAGCTACCTCTTGAAACTTCGGCATAGCTTGTGGATCAGCCAGGCTTCTTCATTCTGACCCGCCCCTTTCAACCAGTTCACAAACAAATCAAATAGATACCCGAGAGGAAAAGCTGGGAGCTCCCCTAGCTTTATGAGAAGAAGCTTTGTAAGACTTGATAAAGCTGCATCAAAAGCAACTCATGAACCATTTGTATATGACATATTGCAGTTTTAATTATTTTCCACATTGTGTTATAATGAGGCCTGCTCAGAATAATTACTGTACACACACAATGACATTATGTCTTATGGTGCTTTATGGGCATATGTTGTTATTGTCTGATGTATCCAACGACAGAATACATAAACAAGCTTACTACTGTAGTGTGAAACCAATGCGGAAAACCTTTGACCCAATAAGGTGTTAAGTTTTATAATGACGCACCCAAACCAATTAACAAAAACCTTGTGAACCACTAATGAGGCTTCAAATTACTCTTTTCAAGGAGAAACCTATAAACAAAACAAAACAAAATAAAATGGGGCTGCAGCTACAGGGCTGTAAACAAAGGAAAGTTGGAGGCTCTGGAAATCTAATTAGAGGTGGAGCTGGTGTCTTAAACCTGTCAAAAGTAACAGGATCCCTCTGCAGGCCAGTTCCAGAGGTAATTGAACACTGATGCTTCCACTGCTCGTCTTCGCAACTAGCCTGAGCGGCTGCAGCAGCTCTTAACTGGAAACCTTTAGTGGAAACTGGGGCTGAACCTCTTCTCTGTTCTGCTGGGCTTCGACTCAAAACCCGAGAGACTGAGAGATGGAGAGGGAGCGAGGCAAAGCCAGACAGAGAGCATGCATGTGGAACGGCATCTGGACACAAAGGCAGGAATCCGAGACATTACAGTGACGTCCGCACACACAAGTCCATCCATGTGACATGTTGCAATGCACAGACGTTTACTCTGCACATGCGCACACAGGGATAATTGTGACAAGCAGAGTAGTGTGGCAAAGCATTCCCCTGCATGCGGGCAGGTTCGACACACAGCTGCTATTGGTTGCCAGTAATAACCAGCGCACTGTTTCCTCAAGCAGGAACAAAGAACAATAGTCTCCTTCAGTGTGGAGAGCATTGCCCTTCAGCCTTAATAATGGGACAGCACAGTTCTATTTGGCTGCTGCCACTGTGTCATAGCAGAGATGTATTTACAGTTGAGTTCTCTTATCAGAGTCGCTGTATCAGGACAGCTCATCTCCTCTCCATCCTTTTTAGCTCCATTAATAGGCACAAATAGGAGGCTTGAGGCAGAGCACATGTGCCAGCTGCACCAGCGTAATTACATTAGGTTACATTATTGCAGCCTATAATGATTTTATTAATGGAAAAGTCAGCCGATATAGACCAGCTCTGTATCTCCACAGTCTCCAGTCTGCTAAGAAAAAAAAACGCACTGGTTTTGCTTTGCTCCATCTTGGTTTTTCTCTCCACTCTGCCAGGTTTTCCCAGTACAGTTCTCTCATGTGCTGTGCAGCTCGAGGTCCTCCTGTCACCTCCAGCCCTTGGCGTCCGTCATCAAGGGATTTCGCTGTGTGTGGGAAACCTGCCGGGCTGGTTTGCCTACACCACTCTCTCGTCGCAGCCCTGCCCTGCCCCTCTACCTGCCGTGTGCCATTCAGATGTTTCCACGGCGATTGGTTGGCAAGAGTGCAGACTTCCTGCTATGTAACCCCTCCCTCCCTCACGCCCGACCCGTCGTCAAAGTTGTGCCCTGTGTACGACCCAGACATCGCTGTCACACTTCCACAATAGACATAACACATTGTCAAAAATGTTTTCACACCATGTCGACCAATGACTCCTTTCCTAACTAACACAATGGGATAGCAACAGCAGCACAAACAACCCAAAAACTATAACTCACTAGAATAGTTCAAGTATTTTTAAAAAGTGTAATATTAATATTACTAGTAGTGTTTATAGAATATCAAACACAATTCAAAAGTATATAAAAATATTAGAATTTTAATTATTCAACCAGAGGCAGGAAAATATTGTAACATCACTGCTCAAAAGTATATTTAAATATATTTCTTGCATTCATGCATCCGATGTTTTCTGTAGTATTACCTGTATAAATTTCCAATCAATTTGACTGTATACACTTTTGCAATTGATGCACGTATGCATTCCTTGGTCAATATTTTGCACATTCCTGCACAAAACTGTACAGATCTTTCATTTTAAAAACAGATATATTCTACATAATTTTTATAATGTTTTTTAAAAATATTTTTATTATATTAAATGTATTATTTATGTTTCTTGACTTTTTTATTTCCTCTTACTATATTTACGGTTATGCACCAAAATACCAAGGCGAATTGTATGTGAAAACATACTTGGCAATAAACCTGATTCTGATGATATATTTTATATATATATTATATATATATTTTATAGTAACTTAAATAGAATTTATCTAAATGTAAGTTGTATTAATATTTTTTTAAAGAACACTTAAGTTGTTCCATTATGACTTAAACATTATGTAAATACAGTGACGTATTAAGTATGTAGATGTTGGAAATACGTGTACCTTTTAACTGTAACCTTTTTTCACGAGGAGATGATGGAAAATTTTTAGAGTTTACTTGGTTTCATAAGCAAATGTCAAAAGTACTGTGAGGTAGGTGAAGGTGTAGAGAGAGTTACAGAAGAACAAATAACATAATATCCTGTCTGGATTTCACAGTGAAGCTCAGACGCGGTTAGAGGTGACGAAAGAAACAACTGTGGACAGGAGAGTAAAAACGAGCATCAGAGAGACAAAGGAAGTCAAACAAGAGTCAGACACCTGACACAGGATATCCTATCAGCCTGAATGTCAGTCTTATCGGCAAAACTACTGCTTTCTCGTACTTGCGAAATGATGCCGAGATGCTTGCGTGATGCATCTGCACATAAAACACCAAAGTACATTTAAGACTTTCACAGCTATACCAACTTTTCACAGCCACTCACAGATGAACATGCTTTAATCGACCACAAAACCACAGTTGCAAACAGCTGTATACAGATCTTCTAACATCTAAACGATGGTTCAAAAGGGAGCGATGGCTGCTGCTGAAAGCTGACTCTTGTTTTCTCCTAATCCGAACAAGGGACAGAGTTCCCCTCTCCATCAGGGGACTGACGGCTGCACAAAAGCCTCAGGTGTTTTCTCCCAGAAACACCTGATAAGCCCCAATTAGCAGAGCGTCTGCTCACCAAAAACCAAGGCAACGCCGCCCCCATTACACCACCTGCTACCTGTCACACTCTACTTACACCTGGTTCCACTTTCTCTGGGGGAAGGCACTTAAAACAAAAGCAGAGCTCCAAACCCTTGACACAGCATGCATGCCCACATTTCCGGGCACACACACACACACACGTACAATCTCCCTCAAACATTTTGGCCTAGATAAGAGCGGAGACTAAGCTTGTGTTTGGACAGTTTACACTTGCAGCTTATCTTGTTTGCATTCAAATGTGTTTACTGTTTGTTTACCTGGAGAGAATCACTCTGTGTGTTTCACTGCTGAGCAGTTTGTGGTCTGAGACATCCTGTAACACATCCTTCTCCATCTGCTTTTCACACTCCCTGCTTTTTTCAGAGCATGGCCGAGTATTTCATCACAGAATCGGCTCTAAAAAACAGCCAGTAGACTGTAACAGGAAGGCCCTCTTTGTTAGGACTATGATATGAAAAAGTTAATCATGTACATTTTCCATTTTAAGGAGATTTAATGACTTCCTGCACCCTCTATGAGACTCCAGGCTTTTCTTTTGGAACACACTTAATTTCTTCTCGGTTTTAAGAAGAGCCACAAGGTAATCCATCATGGATACACAGAAAGCATCTGCTGCTGTGATTTGTTCTTTCCTGTTCAGTTTCAAAGCCATTAATGGTGGTATGAACGTATAACTTATCTCTGAATGCTTTGCTATTACTGTAAACAGAATTAGTCTACACCTTTCTTCTCCCCGCTGCTCGTCTAACTAATTCGACTGACCGGCTCTCATATGGAAAAAGAAATATAAGCATTTCAGGGAGATAGCATCTGTGTGTTGGACTGGTGTGATGGAGATTGTGTGCTTTACAGCAACAATCATGTTTCAAGGGAAAATCTCGGAGTCTTTACACTCAAACAGCACGTAATCTGAAGGTGTGTTTTGGGGTATTCCAGCGGAAGTAAATCAAAAAGTTGTGAATGTGACCACGCAGTGTGGAGGTACAGCAGAAGAGCTGCGGCTCCTGAGAGGAAAATTCCACATGCGAAAGCACAGCAGTGTAGTCAGAACATTTCCCCAGTCAAGTGTTGACATGTCAGACACACGGGAGAAAACACAACTATTACCACCACAAGGTTTCACCACAGCTACCACAGGAGCTTCAATTCTAAGGAAATGACTAAACCGATCGATGCACGCTCAAAGAACGCCTACAGCCGTTCTCTACACTTTTCTTTCATTAAACTTTATTAGGGATGACATCTTTGACTTTACACTGACAGCTCAGTGCTCCTCTAAGCCGCCACAAGTTACTGCCCACATGGGCCAGTTAAGGCGGGCCTTTTTTTTTTTTGTGCCGAGCAGCTCCACGCAGTCACGCTGTGCAACCACAGAAAACACAGGCATGGACTGTGTATGCTGGCAGGTGGCTGCCACTCTATCCATCACTGATTCCCCAGGGCTCCGTGTGTGTGAAATCTTTTCACATCAGCACAGCAACACTATTGATTGTCCGCAGTCAGTTTCCAGGAAAAAAGCATTAATGTTTCCAGCATCACCGTAACTGGGGTGAAGAGGATTCATNTTGCTGCTGTGACTGAGCTTTGTCCCGGTCCTTCATATGACCTTGGTCAGACTAAATAGTCACGCGCAGTGACTCTTATTTAGGAGCGTCTCTTCTATGAGGACAAAACAAACCCAGAACAGCTCTTACATTCTTAGC
>NTHP01000103.1:384757-395258 GCA_003416845.1 Oplegnathus fasciatus
ACACAATCATGCTTCATTAAAACCGTGTATAAGCTGCCAGATATTAGGGGAGTGGGTGTCCCCAATACGTGGGGTTTCATCATATAATTAGGGATTACCCTTTTGCTCGTCAAACAGTTTTGACAGTTTGGGTACAGCCTCTTCTGAGGAGTCCAGACAATTTAGTGAGGAACAAAAAGCTTTTTTTTCCCCTGCCCGTTTCATAGTGACTTGTCTTTTTTTGTCCTTCTCCTCAGTCAGTTCATCTCTGCAACTTTGCAATGCTTTATTTATGGCAGCTGTTCATGTGATGAGCTCTTAGAGTGGCAGCGAGAGGAGCTGGAGACAAAGAGCTGCGTAAAGAAGGGCATCATACAGCCTCAGGAGCCATAACCCGCATGACCAGCAGACAACCCCCCCCCCCAGTCTGCCCCATTGGGGATGGGGGATCTCCAAGGGTGGCGCCTGAGAGGCAATTACTGTAATACCTTCACCCTCGGACCATTCCTGTCAACTTAAGCTCACTGGCTTCCAAATTATTCATGTTTTTATATCGCTCTATTTTGCATATTTCCCTTTTATGCTGCTCCCTGATTTGAAGAGCTACTTCGTCCTCACTGTAACACCCCCTCCTCTCCTCATATATTTTAAACTTCACCACAGAGATCAAAAGACAAGGCCACAAAGAGATGATTAAATGCACATCAAGAAGGATTTATTTAGCACACATCTGGGGCAGACATGTTCTTATAGTCCCCTATTAAAGACTTCATTACAGTGGAGGGCAATCAGCTCTCGATTCAGGAAACTTTGGAGCTCTGCACCAAGAAAGTACTTTCTCAGAACTGAACTGAATCCTCTTGTCGGTGCAGAAAGGTTTGTGATGATTCGTGTAGCTTTACTGAGAGTATTCTAAAAACACGTTTGTATTTTTACAGCATGCATGTGCAAACTGTCCTGAGATTTGCTCAGCTTGAAAAAGTGATAAACTATTCTCAGAATTTTCATTCTACATGGAACAGCAGTAAACCACACACACACATGCTTTCAATCTGTCAGGTTTGTATGTGTATGGGTAGCCTAGTGTTAACCACATGGCGTCCTTAATACGGATGCACAACACGTGTACCCTGGCTGCTGTGACACTGTAAGAAATGAGATCAGGTCTGGCTGGCCGGAATCAGAAACCTCAGGTGTTGAATGCTTGATTCAAGTTTCAGCCACTCTGCCCCTCTCACACCTTCCCGTGCTCTTGTCTTTACAATGAGGTCTCCCCTAATGAATGGCTTTGAACCCTCTTTCAGATCTCTTTTGTCCTGGCTCCCTGCTCCTATTCTACTCTGTTGGTAGACCTTGAACTCCACCCCTTCTCATGTTCTGTTGCTTCGTTGGGAAACTGTGAGGTTGCCGTGAGAGAGCTTGTGGTTATTTGTCGCATGGCGTGCCAACAAACACGAGACATGACAACGCACAGTATGTCCATGCAATTGTGTATGTTGGTAGCGCGGAGGGTTGCTGTGACCGTGACGCTCATGTTTGTTCCACCGACGCTGCAGTCACTTCCAGTGCACTGAAGTCACGGGACAGCGTGACACAGCGGAGGAGAGGAGGGGAGGCGCTGGCGACAAAGCAAAGCACTGCACAATGGAAAATGATACCATCTACACAGGCTAACACATGGGGCCACAAAGCCGCCCTGATTGCTTCAGCCTAGTGCCCAATGATAAGATGATAAATTGATGGAGGCCCTCCATCTCATGGTCCAGCATAGGAAAACAACTCCAGACTCCTCTGGCAAACACAGATCCATTAAACACAGCTCTGTTGTTGGAGAAAAACACGGTTGCCTGGAGAGGGAACATTGTTGTGTCCACACAGTCTACAGTTGCTCCTCTGTATTTCATACAATTAGGGAATTTCTTGTTTTGAGGAGCAATTTTATTTCTTGAAAAACTCTTCATGTCAACATGATCTGGCCTCTCTGGCATGAGGACATTGCATCCTAAACTGTAAAAGATATTTGTGCAGGACAGTTACAACCTGCATTTAAAGAGCAGTGAATGTGTGCACAGAAAGAGACCCGAGGGTATTTAACGTTACAGGGTTTGAGAGGGATACTATGTCTGTTTTACTTCTTGGCAACATTACACAAGTACATTTTTTAAAAAGAAAAAGTCCCGCAGTAAACTTGGCTTTTTATGCAGCTTTACCGAGCCTTGTGCAAGGTTTGTGTAGAGAGTCTTGCCAAGGGATATTTTGCAAAAATAACAAACTGGTCAGAAAGTGAGTAGTGCTGTGGTGCTACTTCTCAGAGGGTACGGGACAACAGCTACTTGACTTTGACCTAGACAAGGCTCATCTGAAATGGACATTTTTGAGCAGTTGTCATATTAGTTTCAAGTAAGCAGAATCCACTTCCACTCAATCTGTCTGTTGCAATGGAGCGGTCTGGCCTCTGTCATGACCCGGCTTGTGTTTGACTGGAGGTTAATTCCGTCATGTCTTTAAGCCTGGAAAGACCGAAGCTGAGGCCTTTAGAGGATAAACAATCCTAATAGCTGTTTTAACAAAACAGACCATCACAGTCGGCTATTTTGCCTTATTTTTAAAGTCTGTCAGTCATTAGAAAACCTGAAAGAGCTCATTAGGAGGAGAGACCAAGTAAACTTCCAGTTCCAAACAAAATGAATGGCTTCAACAGGCCCTCACTGGCTGCATGGGGCAATTCTAAATCCAAGAAAACGGTCTCCAGCTTACTTCTGGATCTGGGGAGGTGGGGTGTTGAAGTAATCCTGTTGAGTTTTCCAGCTGCACAAACAAAGCTGACTGGATAACAAAGGCTTCCAAGAGAGAGAATAAGAAAGAGGAGGAGGAGGAGGTCTCCAAAACCACAGCATCTCCATGTGTACCTGCTCCAAGATCACTCTAGAGTGAGCGCTGAGAATGACCAGAGAGCAGGAAACCACGACATGACCACACTGATTAAGCCTGCCGCTAGAACGGACAGTGTGAGGTCGTTCCCATCCAGTTCATAAATCACACTGTACAACCTAAAGAGAGGTTGCAAAGTGCCGCCGATCCCATCCAAAGCCACAGCAGTAACCAGAAACCTAGTATTCAATCTACTTGTCATTGTCTCTGAAAGATGTGTGATGTTCCTGTCTGCGGAGCAACACTGCACAATGAAAAATGCCTGTCAGAGCTCTTAAAACCATTTGCAGCATTATTTCCAACTGGCAGCTTGAAATGTGACAGAAGAAGAACAGTCTTATCCCCACCGCAGAAGGCGTCAGGAAATCCTGGCATGCTGCTACAAGCATCGGTGCCTGGTCATGGGGGGTCTTATAGTTTGTCCAAGTCCCTCAAGTGGAAAAGGAATGCAACAGGAGACTTTAAAGCTAATGGATTCTTTCATTGGCTAAAGTACCTTCCAAAAATAGTCAGAGCCACTTTTTTCTCCCCCAAACATCAAGCTTATGTAAATGTTTATATAATAATCAGAACAGCACCGACAGCATCTTCTTGTAACTCAGAGGTTGTTTTGAAAAGGAGAGACAGATAGAGAAAGTAAGTGTGCGTGTGTGTGTTTCTCTACCTGCCAACAAAGAGAAAACACAGCCTTTAGTGACGTGCTACTCTCAATTATGTTTACAAAATGGGTAAAAAGCAGAGGGCGCCATATTTATTTCTCTGATCTCAGACACTCCCAGCTCTGGCTGTGAATCATAAAGCTACATGCTGTCAGCTGTGTGTTGTGACTTGACTTCGGCAGCTTGCGAACAGAAGGCGTTTATTTCGCTCCAGCTGCCACACCCAAGGAAAGTGTTTTTCAGGCGAAGGGGGAGTACCAGCTAGAACTCTGGGCCTGCAGAACCCAGATGGCTGTCTGCAGAACACTATCAGTATCACAGGGAAAAGCCCAAAAGCAATGTATAAACACATGCATTGTCTCCTATGATCTGCCAAGGTTCCTATTCTTTTTTGAAAGTTATGTATTGACTGGTTTCATTTAACCAGGTAAAAGCCAGAGTGCCTCCGGCAGGTCACTCCTCTGATCTTTCAGCGTTGTTACCCTCCGATCTGGCTGAATAAAGTGGTGAGTGCAGACAACAAAAGAGAAGTCGGCCTCCCAAAAGAAAAGCTTTCTTGCTGCTTCCTATTAGCGGACCGCTCTCAGGCCTGAGCTGAAACCCGAGCATCCTTCAGGGATCGACACCACCCACCCACCACCCATCCCCGCCTTCAACCCCCTAGTGACCTGTTCCATTAAAAAAAAAAATCCCGCAAATCCAGTTCCCACCACTGAATTACCATTAATTTATTTATCCGTCCATGCACTTATACATCTATTTATTTATTCTACTCATCTATTTGTCTTCATTTCTCACGCTATCCCTGGCAGTCCCCATTGAGAAGGGTCTGATTACAGCAGTCATCTGGTAGAGGAACACAGGGCCACTGAGCACAGTGAGCTGGGTCAGCAACACACAGATCCTGAACTCATGATGTCATGGGCTGCTGGTCTGAACCAGTCTGCCTGTGCTCGAACATAAAAGATTTTAAAGTTCCTCTATAGAGACTGGTAAGACTAATACCATGTGTGCTGCATGTCTGTGAAAGGCTGCGTGTGCCTGGAGCTGCGGAGTGTCTGGCCAATGAGTTGACGCTGCTCACAGCACCCTGGGGTTACTCTCGCCCAGGCCAAGGATGGTGAAGTGTGTGAAGAAGCCTGGCAGCGGTCGGGGCTGGTGGGGTGGCGGGTGTTGTTCTGGTGCAATGAGCCATGTGGTCACACGGGCCAAATGCAGGCGGCCGACCGGCTGCCCTGACTTCAGCCGGTCCAAGGCATGCTGGGAGAAGCACCTGAGTCCACAAGCGGCATGTGCATGCCCCAAACAAACCAAGCTGCTCTCGCACAACACCAGCATCAATGAACCTGCTGACAGGGCCTTCAACACTTGATAGTCCTCACCTAATGCTGCCGAGCGTGCTTCCTCTTCACCCCCTACTCCTGATGTTATCACACTGAGATGTTTGCTAGTCTTAATTCAACAGGCTTTGTAGCATCCGTGTGCATTTGAGAGTTTAGTTTCTCACCCTGTAACCTCGGCTGGGGCTTGAAATAATGCTTATGAGGTTAAGCCTTTGCAGTTTCGGGCAGCCTGCTAATGAGCACAACACCGTGCAGACTGAACCAGACCAACCACAGGATAGAGGATGATGGATGGGGGCTTTTATCTGGGCAATAAACATTAGTTCCTCCACCTTATCATCTTATCTCACTGTGATTTGAGGATTCTCCCACAACAGGATGCCTCACGACTGGACTGCTGACACCTATGTATCCCCCTCTGCAGGGTTTACTCTTTCGGACGCAAGGAAACAGTCCGGCCTTATGGGGTGATAAGGAAATGTAACTACATGGCCTACAAAAGATGGCACAGACTGAAGTTCTGCAAAAACGACTTTCATTCCAAAATACGATTACAATTCACGCATGTTATTGTGACAATGTATTCAAACTGATATTCTTATAGCCTATTCTGCTCATTTTAAGTATCTGACAACAATATACAGTAGTCTGTTAAGGCCTTCCTCACAGGAAGGCCCCATGAGATTAACTCCGGTACATGGGGATAATGGGGGCTTTTGTCTTATTAATACATCCTTTCAATACAATGCCTTCTTTAGAGTGACGGATGAACAAGCCTCAACAACATCGGAGCGGTCGGGGGGTGGGGGCACAGCAGGCTGTGCAACGGCTGCAAGGAACTCTGCGTGTGTGTGTGTGTGTGTGAATGTGTGTGTGGAGGCCCCTGCGAGGACGCGCTCGGGGTGCACGCAGCTCATCTCAGCCTCCCTCCAACAACAGCTATGCAGACAACATATGATGCAGAAAAATGCATTGACCACCCCCCCCACCCCTATATGATGGACAGCTGTAGCCGCGCGTGTTAATATTTAACACCGCACAGTGTTATTCATTAAAACACACACTGTGTTTAACAAACGCAGCTGTCACGCGGAATCCAAATATTCACCGTGGCTGCAGGCTGCAGCGGTGTCTCTGCTTGTGGCAAGTAAAAGTGCAGAAATGGCGTGTTGCTCAATGTGGGTCATTCCGCTGTCATATAGGTTTATGAGTCAAAGGCACAGTTCCAGATTTTGAGCATCATTGCAGACTTTCAGTTCATTATTGACGTACATTGGTGTAATAAGGAGAGCCTCGTGGAGTTTACGGGCGAAGGAAATGAACTCATTAATGTTAAACTGTTCAGCATTTACCGTAAAGAGAGACACACATAAGATCCTTTTGTTAGGTTGCAGCGCATGCAGACTGTCACACTTATTTTGAGGAGTTGCCATTACTTACCCCATGAGACATAGAGTAGAGAGCAGCGAAAAGACGCTCCGACAAAATATTTGTCTCCAAATGTCCTCACATGTGGTCACCGCTTCCCACAAATGCTGCGTCAAAGTTCGGCGCTTTCCTCTGCTCCCGGGTCGAAAGGCAGCGATGACAATCAAAACTTTGGTGGAGGACTAGACGGCGTGTCTTGTCTAGTCATTGGTAAATCCATACCGGTCTGTGTGCCACCGTCCAAAGATAACCCGAAAGCGCGACGAATCCCCCCCCAAAAAATGTGGAGCGATGAAAGAAGACTTTTTAAAAATAGAGACTGCACTTTCTCTTTTGTCGCTCTAATCCAACAGTCCGTCTGATTGTCCTCCTGCTCTCTGGAACAACAGCTCCACGGGGCTGTGGAGCGTCAGGGAGGCGCGCACACAATACGCGGTCACACACACACACCCACACACACTAGAAGCAGATTGTACGTCATATACCCATAAAGAGTCGCGAGTCTCAGTGTCGAAATATAACTCTGAGGCGGGTTTGTGGACAGCAATTAATATGGAAAATACTTTTTAAGCCTATTTCTGGACCTTTTCCCCACTCCGGAGCACTCAAATGAAGTCCAGATGTTCCACCTCTTCACTTCCTCTCTCCTAACAGATCTCAGCATGAACCAGAGTCCGCACTCTTTTCAACTCATCCTGGCTCAGTTTCCCTTGAGAGCAGTGGCCAGCTGCAAATGCATATCTACAGCTCTGTGACAGTGTAATGAAGCTAATACATTCTGCTGTATTGCATGACAAATAAACAGTAGCATCTGACATTTTGTTCCCCAAACTACTCTATTTGTTGTTTCTGATGAGTCATCGTTGTAATTTTCACATCTATCCCTCAGGTCTGAGTATAGGTGTAATAAGGAGGGTGAGGTGAAGGTAAGTCAGGGCTTGTTAGTCATCAGGGCTGTGCCTAGACTTACAGCAGGGCAGGTGCTGAAAGAGCCTGTATCCAACCCCAGAGGAGGTAATAATGTCTTCACAGTCATTACGCTGAAAGCCAGAGTCACCCCAAGTGGCTATGATGTCATGTGTCTGTGATAAGGAGAAGGAGCTGCGTAATGTTGTTATAGTATTTATTAGTTATCTCACAAAACATCTAAGAGCTCCCCAGCTTCTGTGCTTAAGACATTTGGATTAGAAACTGACATGATAGGAAAGAGGAAAGCGAAGGACTTTGGTTGAGACAAAACAAAACTGATGATTCAGAACTTTAAGATATCTTTCCCCTTAAAATGAACCACAGCCCAAAGAAGCAGGAAGCAGGTGGTACTTCTTCAGACTCACACATATGGTCCTATACCTGGCTGACTGACATCAGAGCACATTACACAGGGAAAGCACCTCACTGCTCATCATGCCGTCTACCTATATGGGGGTGAGTGAAACATCCCCAATGGAAATATACCAACAGTTCCCAAATGAGTCTTGGTAAGTCTGGTCTCCCCCAAACATTTTCAACAACTTTGACTCATGTCGTGTCTGCTCATGGTTTGCTGGGGGAGAAAGGATTGAGATTGCGCAATCCACTCTCACCGCACGCATCCCTGCTGCCCCCGCAGCAGCAGCTGGTATGTGGAAAGTACTCTAAAGAGACAGAGAAAAAAAAGAAGAACTACTTGTGAAAAAAGATCATCCACTTTGCAATAATTCTGTTGGAGTTGCCAAAATCTTTCAACTTGCAAACCTCAAACGGTTTAACGGTGCATCTTCAAAGCTTTTGTTGTTCAGTTTCTTTATTCTCAGCTAAAGAGCTGGCAGGTTGTCAGAGCAGTGTGTAATGGGTGTGTAGTAGACTGGCTTTATGGACTGACTTCTCACTGTCAGTGGGTTTATGATGGGACTCTTTCAGGGGCTGCTCCACTAAAGCTGCCCCACTGCTGTGTCTCTCACTAAGCTTTAAGGGGAGGGGTCAAGAGCCCTGACCTCACTTCCTGTTGGGGCTCCTCACAAGCATTCCATTGTCTGTGAGAATGTGCATGGGCTCAGGGGACTCTGCACATCTGGCAGCTGTTATTAGCAACCTCCTGTACACCCCCACCCCCCCACCCCTGAGGAAGATTACTACATGTGTTGGTGGATGTGCGCCCCACAACGCACCTCAAAATAAACTCTCTGGGATAGTTGTTTCATGAGCCCACTGCTGTGTTGCCACAACTTGAACAGAATGAATCAGCCCAACTCTCTGGGCTTTACGGTAGTATTTAGTGATTTGCATTTTAGTCCTTAAAATTACATTGTAGAAGGTGGTTTCGACAATAACAAGAAGAAATGTTAAAGCAATAATTAGACATTTTGGGAAACATGCTTATTTGCTTTCTTGCAGAGAGAAAGCAGCCAGTTAGTTTAGCTTAGCACAAAGACTGGAAACAGGGGGAAACAGTTAGCCTGGTTCTGTCCAACACTAACTGTCTGCCAGCATCTCTAAAGCTCTAAAGCTGAATCATTGTTTTTACACTTGGGTTTTCCTACTGATTAAATAAAATAGATATAACATGTTAATTAATCAGCTTTAGAGGTTCTGGTAGGTGGATTTTGTTACCTTTGCACAGAGCCAGGCTACCTATTTCCCCCTATTGCCAGTCTTTGTGCTCAGCTAAGCTAACCGGCTGCTGGCACCAGTGTCATATTCATACAAACACGACAGTGGCATCAATCTTCTCATCTAACTCTTGGTAAAAAAAATGAAGAAGCTAATTTTCTAAAATGCTGAACTTTCCCCTTACAGACCTTATTGTCACCTTTGCACCAGAAAGGCTGCATTGAACACTGAGCATGCAGACAGACTGCGGTCACCTGACCTCGGTTTGAACTTACCAGAAGTGGGACAGTAAGCAGCTTTAGGTCAAAGATTGAGGTGAGTGCAGCAAGTAGAAGAAAGTGAAGATACTGTATTATTTGTAATACTCATGTCTGTAGACCTTTTTCCAAAGACCTCAAGAGCCAAAAAAGGCAAAGTGGTCTTAGTAGAGCGGCTAAGTATTCTATGTTCCTACTTTTAGACCCAGGATTACACTGGGGATATCATAAACAGTAAACTCTAACTGTTCTCAGGCTCTGTGTTGTTTGAGATGGGGGACTTTCCATCCCTTGTTTATCCACATTTCTATGGTACATAAAGTTGAATCACATATGCAGCTGTCAATAGGTCCTATACGTATGAAATGAAGGCAACCACTATGTGACCCAACATCTATTGTGTGCTCATTGTTTTCATGTCATGAGTCATTGGTGTTTTTATTATGTATACTAATCTAACCAGACAAAACACGTCTGAAGATAACAAACTGTTTCAATTTCAAACAGGAAATACACAGAAAGCGAGTAGTAAGGGAAAGATCTCCCACCACTTCCTCATCCAACGAAAAAAAGCCCCCCCACCCCGACATAAGAAAGTCTCTGTGGAAACCTTCCTCTTTTCCGCTCAGATACTCTGACCAAAGTTAGATGTGTATTTTTAGCGCTGTGAATGTTCCTCAGGTCATGTGCATCAAAGTTGTCCGAGTCAGTCAGGACTGATGTGCTCCGGATGATATGATTCTCAGAGGATTGTAGCTCACGTCAAAGGAGAAGGAAACGTGCACAGTCTGCATCTGAGAAGCTGTTGTTGCCACCATTATGTGCAACGTGACCAAAACCATGTGGGTGATAGATCCTCTTCACACTTAGATTAATCTCGTTCACACCAAACACTATTTTTGCTTCGCTTGCTCTCCTGTATCTGCATGCAAATGAACACTTTAGTTCCATATTTGCAGGGCGACATA
The DNA here is from genome assembly GCA_003416845.1 of Oplegnathus fasciatus. Taxonomy (NCBI): domain Eukaryota; kingdom Metazoa; phylum Chordata; class Actinopteri; order Centrarchiformes; family Oplegnathidae; genus Oplegnathus; species Oplegnathus fasciatus. The sequence continues at coordinate 394,912 of NTHP01000103.1, forward strand.
CGTGAAAATACATCTTTAGTGATGCTATGAGCTATGAGCTTTACTGCTTTGTTAAACTCATTCAGATGTATAATCTAGGGCACTGTGCATACAGTTAATTGACACAGACAGTGCTTGTGGCAGTGGAGCTTTGGTTTCCGCTCCAACACCAAGCAGCACAAGTGTTGCCTGGAGTCTGGGTGGCTTATCTCTCTCTGCACTCCACACAGTGGGCTTAAGTGCTGGCTGTGCCACACGTCTCTGCTGTTCACAGGTTTAGAAGAAATCCGTCCACCCTCCATTCACTCCCCCGAGACCTGCAGTGTTCTCTTACCGCTTATCTCTAGAGCATCTAGCACCTTTTTTTT
>NTHP01000103.1:395270-405543 GCA_003416845.1 Oplegnathus fasciatus
TTCCAGCACAAAAGAACTCAAATTCTTTTTACAGTTGATCTGCTCACTGTGCAGGATACAGTCTGAATCACTGTCCACATTCAGGTCACTTAATCTATAACAAAGGAAATATAGGCCTCATGTGTCAGTGATAACAGAATGCATTTGTGGTCATTTGATCTTTTAAAAAACATTGTACAACACGTGATTTGTGATTTAACTTCCTCTGTTTGTGTCTGTCCGTGTTGCATTTTTTTTCCGGGGGTCCGCAACAAAAACATATTTACACATTTTTCCTCACAGAATTTTCTTGAATGTGCTTTTACAATTTCTCATCGCTCCACCCATCTACTGAGGCGTCTCTCACAGGAGTATAGAGTTACCTTATTTTTACAGTCAGGCCTGAAAAGACTGTTCCCATGGTCCACTTCTGCACCGTTGTGTGTGCTGGTTACCATGCTTGAGTATTAGTGTTGGGTGTCTGTTGTGTTCACTGTCCTCTGGTCCACTGAGAAGAAGAGTGTTAGTGGATAGTAAAGTGAGGGGGCCCACATGGTTGGGGGGGGGAGTCATGACTTTTGTGGCTTCCTGCAGATTAGGGCAGTGTTTATAGAGCCTTGCTGAAGTACCCTTAGCAAAACACATTCAAATCCACACATCCATTATTACAGTCTTTTCCATTAACATTATAACTCAGAGCGTGTGTTTTTATACTGTAGCAAGAGCAGACATGGAAGAAGTGATGCAACGCATGTCAGCCCTGTGGTCAAACAGTCATTTGGCAGTTGGAGAGGTGTCATTTCTGAGGTGTGGAAATGGCATAAAGGCCTCAGTTTAGCGTTAAGCAGAGCCACTGGTAGGATCCCTGTCATTTCATCTTCAGAGGCATCACAAAGGGCACGGCAAAAAATCTGTTGTTTTGACCTGAAACCATATGGCAGCCATCAGTGGCTCCCCTTGCATTGGCAGAGAAACCCAACCCTGACATTTCTTGCTAATTCATTGACCAGAAAGCAAGTTCAAAAGGTTAGTCATAGGTTTGCATGTGTGTGTGTGTGTGTGTGTGTGTGTGTGTGTGCATCTGTGTGTTAGTGCTAGTGTAGGGAAAGACCAGGAACCAAGATGTAACTCATTAGCGAGAATCTGTCATGATTTCTCGGTTTATATTGCTGTGTGCTCAGAGATGGTCGTGAGACGCTGTTTACTATTCTGTCACATCTGTAATAGCTATATAACATCTGCTCTCATTCTTTGACCTCGGCGCTGTTTAGTTTCAGAGAGTGCTACGTGCCTGTCGAGGTAAGAGAGAGAATTAGCGCACAGATGTTGCACAGCAATCACTCAGCACAACAGAAAAAAACAGACCTGTCCCGCTTTGTCCGCTCAAGCAGAACGTCTCTGAAGATTTTATGGGGGAAAAGGGAAAGAAGGAGCCGACGGAGCGGTATGGTAAAGGAGTTGAAAAAGGAAATAGAAAAGGGAAGCATGTGTGTAAGCAGAGGAGGGAAGGAAGTGAAGTGAAGTTGGTCAATAGAGGATAAAATAAGCTTTCAGTAACCAGGTCAAGCATGCACCTATTGGAATCTTGCCCGAAGAAGCTTGCATGTTGTACGGTTGAGGCAGGGAGGCCCGAGTCAGTGAGCTGATCTTTGTGTATTTTTGCTTGAGGCAGAGCGCTCAGCATTTGTTTGTAAAAGTGTGTTTACCAAAGAGTGTTTGTGCCAACACATGCGTCAAAAGGTGCACATTTCTCTCCTGGAGCAGAGCTTATCTTCTGTTTTCCCGAAGGGAAGCTGGCACTTGACTGCCGGGGTCAATGTTGGGGGTCATCAGATAAGAAGGATCAGGGTCAGGCTATTACTTTAATCCAGCGGTTTGTACCAGCCTCTTCCATGACATGTGTTCCTCTGCTTGCCCTCAGTTACATGTCATTGTTCACAGAACCAAGTTATGTCGTCAAAGTGGTAAAATGTACACTCACACAAAAAAAAAGACAAAGAGTGTGAGGAGGGATGACAGGAGGGCAGCAGGGGTCTAAATCTCACACTCTCCTGATACAGCCTGAAGCACTTCAGTCTTTAAAGCTGATCTCTCTCTCTCACACACACACAAACGCACACTGAGCATGACCCAGACCTGGCATGGATGTGGCCCAGACTATAACATGGACATGGAATTGGAGACTAAGGTTTCAACATGACAAATTTGTCATTTTATTTGTTGCCAGAATGACTGACAAAGAACGACTTAAAAAAAGGATGCTGGATAAAGTTTTATTTGTTGTCGTTTCAAGAAAACAACTCACTTTATGAGATCATTTTCCAGCTAACAGGGAGACAAGGCAGGTTATTAGTGTAAATCATTGATAAGAATGACGAAAAGCCATATGCAATAATATTTTGATTGTGTTTTTATAGTGTATTTTATTGTGTCATTCTAAGTCACCTTTGAACAGGACAGAGACCTTCCCCAGGTTTATTGGCTGCACGCTGTTGCCTCCCCTGCGGTCAAGCTCCACACGCCACCCGGGAAGTGGTACTTTGATCAGCACACTGCACACATTCTTCCCATCATCATCTCACTTCCCTCCCCAGCGTTTATTATTGGCTGCAGCTGGAACACCTCCAGTCGCTCAGACCTCACTCCACCAAGGTCGTGCTGACAAAATCCCACTCCACAAAGCTGGAACAGCCCACCTCTGTTTGACTTTAACTCAAGTTAGCATATGCAATTGCAGCAGCATGAAGAAAAGTCTCTGGTTCAGGTCCAGATCAAATGTGTCATTACGTCCCTGAGTTTGTCTTTGTATCTGCTGAATGATCTTTGTCAGTATGTTGCATGTCATGGGAGATGATTTCTTCCCCTTTTTTCTCTGTTTCTAACAAGCTGTTCTGTTTTCCATGACTTCTGACCCCTGAGTGTGGAAGATGACGGTGATAAGGCTCCAGTGTGAACCTGAGCAGCATCACTCGTCTGTTATAATGAGAAATCAAGCATGTTACGTTCATTTAGTTTAGAAACATGCACAGAATTAATGTTCATGTATCAAATGGTTGAATTTTTAACTAGTGCAAAAGAAAGAAAGAAAGAAAGAAAGAAAGACAGAAAGAAAGAACAGCTCCACACAGTCATTGAGCCATTCAGTATTACAGGTTCTTTGCGGAAACAATAGTACACCAGCCACTTTGATCACTACAAAACAAACGGGTATGGACTCATCTAATGCATGCAATTGTTGACAGGGAAGTGCCCGTAACTTTGCCTGAGTCACTCACAGTCTCGTCCATCTTTTAAGCCTTGAGCTTTTTTTAGCTGTTGGTAATCTTATGTTACAAAACTGCATTGTCAAATTTAAAGCTCAAGGTTTGAGCATTGCTGTAAAACTCTTTTGTTGTTGTTTCCAAATAGAAATTTATATCACAAACTGTACAATACAATGCCACCCAAATAAAAGTATGACATTTACTTTCTTGCATGTGTTGATATGTCCACTTGTTGTGGACTGTTTGCATTGGGTTGGTGGGTAACTTGAAAGTGCTTTTCAACGACAAAGAAAAAGGCTGTTAGTTAGTTTCAAAGGTGCAGTAACTTCCCCAACACTTTCACTGAGAGGGATCAGGGTAGAAGGTGGAGAAGGAAAATTACATTCTGGCCAAGAGAAATTGGTGATATTGATACAGCTGTACTCTAATTGCATGATGACCTCACTGGCCACATCCAATCAAGTTCAAAATGACTTATCACCCACAGCAAAATGTGTAATAATTTAGAGGAAAGTTACCAGACACAACAGAGAAGGAACCAAATTGCAAGTTAATCCTTTCATACACATTAAAAGCACCACTGTAGAAGCACAATATAAACAATACTTAAAAAGATAATTAACTGCAGCTCCAGATTCCACAGACTTGCTCAAGAACCAGCAACCCACCCCACATACAATATCCCATCACTAAATAATCACTACGCTTGCTAATGACATCCAGCCGTCACTTTTCCCCGCCGAAGTCCATGATGAGGCATGATGACTAAAGTGCGCAGCCCTCTATTAGATTTCTCACTGAATACATTTGGAGGAGCCCTAACGTCAGTGGATCTGTCGGCCCTGGATACGCACATCTGTGAGTGAGGTTTTCACATGATGATGACTGTTAGCTCATGCTGCTGCTTGCCAGCTGGGCTGGTTCTGCTTGGAGATCTGTGAGTCATGCCATTAGAGCTTAAAGTCTGCACTGTGGAACAGAGACGGCTGCATTATTATCTAATCAGACTGCAGGTTTGATAGCAGTACAGCATCCGCTGCGAAAAACACATAAAGAGCCATTCCTTCAGGCAGTTGGGTTGGATGATGGGAAACGCAAAGTCAGAGGTGTGCATGTGTGCGTGACTGAGTGTGTTGAACAAGTGTTCAACCCTAAAATGCAGAATTTGGCAACATTGCAGCTGCCACAGAGAATGCTCCATAAAACTGACGAATATCGCTGCTGGATAACAAAAAAGAAAATGTGGCTTTAATTAACAGTTCACACGAATTCACCCTAACCTAAAACAGACTGAATTAGACATTCTTCCTTATGGTAAAGCTGCAACAGGACCACAGTTTTTACTAAATTTGAATGGGAAGATTGTTCTCTGATGTCGTCCCCCCCACCCCACACACACAAAATCAGTCATATTTTTGGAATACCAATTCAGTCCATAAGCGTATCATTTTGTAAACCAAGACTTTCAGTTATTTATAAACCCTTAAATATACTATTATATGTTTTCATTTTGTGGCACTAAATATTCAGCCAGTGAAGGTGTCACTTTTTAAGTGATGATTGTCTAATTTTTCACTGCCTCTGCTCAAATAAATTCACACCACTCCCAGAGGGAAAGAGCGAGAGGGTCCCCGGTACTAACTGTGTGACTTCCATGACTGTTTTGAAGAACTCCTTCAGCTCCAGCTTTCTTCTTCAACTTTGTACCAATAACACAGCAAAATTTTAGGTCTCCAACTTTAACCCTAAGCCCTTTAACCTCTTGGGACCCGGAGAGGTTTTTTAAGTCAAAGCAACTTGCAAAAGAAAAAGACAGATTGTTCATTAGCTCTCTAGCTCGGCTCCTCCTGGAGGTGAATTGATTTAACGGCCTCAGTGAAATATTGCTCTTATCCTGGCCTCGGACCACTCTTGCCCCCTAACCCCCTTCCTCAGCCGACCCCCCACCCCCTCAGAAAAGCCCCAAATTCCAGGAAAAGTTGCAACGAAGTTCTGGTTTCCATAAATCACAGTTCCACTCCCCAGCCGCTCCCTGCAGAGCACCCAGGGAGAAACATCATCCCCTTCCCTTTTCCCCGACCCCCTCCAGCTCCACCCCCCACTCCTGACTGACTGTTTTAATGCTGCACGGAGCGACAGATGAGAACTACCTCACCATTTTACCGCGACCCCAACAGGTCTCACTTTGAGTAACTCACTGTGCACTCAGATCTTTTTTACGGCCCCGTCTGTCACACCACAGTGGCGTCAAAGTCATGCTGCTTCAATCAGTCTCCCTGCTTTATTTACCTGTTAGTGTTTCTGCATGTGGTCATGGTGTCGTTATGACTTTATTGCCCGCAATCCACAACAACGGTGCCAGTCAAGTCTGACTGTGTTTTTTAGAGTGAGCACAGCAGCAAACAACAAAAACCTTGGGATTGCTGGAGGGAGCTCATGTTGCAAAAATTATACAAATAACTGACAGGAACAGAGCTGCAAAATTCATGTTGGGAAAATATTCCACCACACAAAACACTCACCAAAAATGTGTTACACAAGCATTGTTTTACAGTACTGGTGGAAAAGCTTTTTTTGTTGATTGGCCTGTGTTTATGCCTAAAAGGAGCGTGTGACTGCAGTGCTGAAGCCCAACCCATGTGAGTGATAGACCTGTCTCTGCATGCCCAGCTGATTAATACACAGGGTTAGGTTCACATATGAATGACATATCCATCACATGGCTCAGTTTCTAGGACAGTAGGGCCAAGGGCTCTGACAGGAACTCTCTGCACAGCTCTCATGAATAGCACATAAACAGAGAACATCCGTAAACAGTTTAGAAGACCCGTTTGGACTTTGTTCCATAAGGGTGGGTGGGAAGGAGGGATGCAGAAAGGGGACGAGGACAGGAGGGGCGAGAGAGTGAAGCACTGCAGCTGATACTCCCTCTATGGCGGCCTGGTTGGGAGGAGCAACATCAGGCTGCCTCTGTTCTCCTTTGGGACGTTCTGCCTGTACAAACAAACCAACCCCGGGCCTCTGGTCTAATGGGAACCAGACCTGCTCAAGGACCAAATCCCCTCTTTCTCCTTCCCTCCTCTTCTTCTTCTCCCACCCTCTCTCTGTATGACCAACACTCCGCCGACACACACTCCAGCTGAAGGACGCACTTCAATTATCCCAAACAGACCTGAAAATATTCCCCGTTCCCTTCTCCGATTTTCCCACACAGCAATGGTTCATGACGTTCCACATCTCTACATCAGCGCTGACCTTCTTGACCCGTGAGCAGCCAGACTCCAGTGACCCGCACTTATCTCCTCAGACACACTTTCTCTCACTTTCGCATGCCTTCTCTATCACTCCTCTTTCCCACTCTCTTTCCCTCCATCTATACATCACACGCACAAAGCTTTCCATTGACTCAAGTCCATACTGACGACCTTTTCTTCCAGTCTAATCCATATCTCTCTTTTTTTTATCCCAGTTTCATATGACAGCAAGGTACATTTTTCGAACAGCTTAATTAGATCTCTGCCGAATGACGAAAGCATCCCTAATCACAGGCACCATTATGACCCGCTGCGTGCTGAGTAAGAGCAGCTCATCCCTGGCTACAAAGTCTGAATGTTCTCATTGTGAGGGTTCAGAGTTTATCAGTGAATGTCCTCCCAGTCTCACTGTTGTCTCTATCTGAATGTTCTGTTTCACTAAAGTATGAATATTGGCACAGAGTCAGACGGAGGGGAGAAAAGGCTCTTAAAACACATAGAGCCTCCACATTGACTGCATGTCTGCTGCAGAGAGGGCGGATTGTGATATGGCCTGGTGACAGCGGGCCTCACGGACATGTGGTGCTGTTTAAGTTGCATCACTTTAACACTGCATTCTTTTTCCTGAACGATAAGTTTGAGATAAAAATACATGTTAACGCTTCCTTCCGTGACCCTTCCTTTTACTGCGCAACCCCGGTGTGTAGAAGTGGAGCCACACATGCACATGAATACTGTTTTCAAGGCCAAAAACGCTCATTATTCGTGCGTGCTAGAACCAGTAATCGAGTCACTGACGCCAAGTGCCTGGAAGTACGGCAGATTTATTGAGGAGAATGGACCGTGTCTGAAGAGTTGGAACGAATTCACAAATGCTGGATATGACTGTTCAACTCTGTCTCCCTCCCACACATCTGGGCACAAACCCGTCAATGTTCCCTTCGGCAAAGATCTGTGATGAGCTGAGTTGCTGCCCAGCTCACAGTCATTTCACATTAACCACCCCCCCATACACACACCCACCCTCCATTCGATTTTTGCCTGGTCTTGTGTGCTCCTCTGGGCTTCTCTGTATTCCTATTTCACTGTAGAAGTGCTATGGGCTTTCTGGCACTGCTTCCGTCTTTGTGCATGCCAGGAGTGGCCAAGCCCAGACGCAACCCTCTGGAACTGAAGTGTTTTTCTGCAGAGTCAGCACAAAGCGAGACCGAGCCGGTAACAAACGTGTTGCAACTCACTCACTCCTGGCTCCCTGAAAGAGGTTAGGAGTGGGAGGTGTGCATGGGATGTGAAAGAAATTAGCCTGTTTACAACTTTGAACGCTCGGCCATATTGGATGTGTGGACTGACGCTTATGTATATTGTGTAATCTGCTTGTGCTTTTGAGAGCGTGCATTGGTGAGCTGTGTGTTTGCATGATATAGCTCCAGGATACATTTAATTGGTCCATTGATCCACTGGAAACATGTACTCACATGCCACAGTTTTGATGGATGGAATGGAAATGGATCAATACTGCAGCACATAAAACTCTCCAGCAGTGTGACAGAAAGATGACATTAGCAAAAGTAACTCTTTTATCTGCTGTGTTTTGAGCGTATACTTCTTCACGTTATACTGTAATGAAAAAGTGTTGTGTGTCCTTGCATGTTTTACAATAAAACTATTGCAATATAACCACAAAGAAATAACATATACTGTGCTAGCCTTGATAAGGCCAGGTGGGTGTGTCCAACCGAAAGTTGAATCAGCGTTGGTTTATATTCCCACTGATGTCATTTGTTGAGGCAACAGAGCTTTGGCAGGAAGGGACTGACAAACAGTCAAGGTCATTGACCCACTTCAGGGAAAAAGCCACCAGTCAGTTTGTGTGTCCCTGATGTTTCAAATTAATGATTATTCCCTGATGTAAGGGGGGACAGAGAAGTCTTTGTCTATTAATGGTCATATACACGCCACATCTTTGTCCATTAATGGTTAAATATACACTAACGTCTTTCGTCATATGTTAAAAGATCCTTCCTCTTTGCTCCTTTCTTTTCTAATCTGATCTCTTCCTCCACATTGTTCCACTGCCACGTTGCAGCCGTTTAGAGCTGGGGAAGTAGAGACACCTGGATCTAGCTACTTTTCCACTGAGATTGTTCTCCTTCCTGGGTAGCTTAAGCCAAAGCCTATGGTCATGTGATGACAATGGTGATGTGGCATGGTCCGATAGTGAGAAACTGGTAAGCATGGGGACTCCACACCCCCGTGGCCCCTCAATGCTCTCCCATCTCCTGAATCAAATACGCAGAGATGTGTGGGACTAGTCTCACAGGAGGAACTTGAACCCTCTGACTTCCTGGCCGCTGATGAGGTCACTGGTCTTGGTGGGAGTGTCTGTGAAATGCCTGCTCAATAACAGCCGACTGATGGCGAGGCACGGCGGGAGAGGGAGGAGGGACGAGAAGGAGGAATGGGACATGTAGCGAGGGTAGAGGAGTGGATGACAGGTTGATGTGGGGGTGGAAGAGGAGGGGTTGGGGGAAAAAGATCGTCCAGTGCCTGTCTCTAGTGAGCCTGAGGCAGTTGGCGGAGCACAGCATGCGTTCATGTTATGGAGAGGACTCAGCTCTCTCTTTAAAAAAAAAATTAGACAAAGGGGGTGGGGGTGTGAAAGCTACACGGCCAGGAAAATCTCACAAAATGGCTGAGAATGTTCCCGTCTGACAAAACTCTCTGTTTTTCATTAATCACATATGCGTCAGTTAGTAATTGCTATCCGAGGCAGTGCATAAAGACCTAAAATCTGACTTTATGTATTAATCTGTGGGTTCAGATAGGGATCAGGACTCCATATGCCAGAATGCTTTGCCCTGAGGCTGGCCTCATTTATGACCAACAAAATGAAGCCTTCAACAAGCCAGATGATTGTCTGTTGAGCTTTGAACTGTTATACTTACACAATAAAGTACTTTTGCACAAAAGGGAAGAGTCTCATACTGCATAAATAACGTCTAACTTGTGGTATCGCATGCTGCTCCCTGTCAGCTGGCCTGCCTCTTGCTGGCTCCCGGATGATGTCAGAGCACTCTTGATTAAAGAGCGGGCTGCCTTTGGTCCCAGTGAAGGTCAGGTTGCTCTGAGGTAACTTCTGCTCCCTAAAAAGCAGCAGGACCTGAGCTGCTGTGAGGCTAACGAGGGGGAGCACCTGGTGCGCAGTGCCTGAGGCTGTGGCCCTATAGGTAGGGGTTAGGGGAAGGAAGGGAGGGGCAGGATGGTGATTGCACATACAAAGCCATCTTGTTTCAGGCAGGCTCAGATGGAGCTGCTCTGTTGCCAAGGGTCCAGATCTCTACATCCTGCCGCCCAGTGAAAGACCCAGTCTTCAAACAAGTTGCATGAACAAAGAGCCATACAGGCTCTGTGCATGAGCACCCATACACCACCCCTCCAACACACATAGAAAGAGCACACTGTATTTCACTATCTCCCTTCATCTTTGTTTTTACTTCCCGATGCCACCCTCATTCAACTCTAAGTATTTCTCAAGAGGTCACGGTTTCATACCCCAACTCTCACAAAACAATGCAATTAAGTCATTCTCTGTAAAACACACACAGCTTGGTCAAAACACACACAGTCACTCCCCCGTCATCGTCTCCCTGTGTTTCACCCCCAGGCAGCAACAGCGTAATGCCTTCCAGATGTTGGGATGCTGTACTCTCCAGCCCTACCAAACCTTGGAAGTCAGTGCCGCTCTCTCATGGTGTTAATGGTGCCCAGGAGGCCTCT
>NTHP01000103.1:405649-420096 GCA_003416845.1 Oplegnathus fasciatus
GGGGGGTCACAAGACCTTTCAAGCTCCTACTGAGCCTGCAAAAAGACCTCGGCATCCTTTCCCTTTCACAGGGTAATCGCTGATCTGTCTTCTCTTTGGGTTTCAAATGAAAAGCTGCATGAGGAACATGGGTGTGGTTTAAAAAGACATCCTGGTAACATTTGAGAAAAGAAGGTGTGCTTACAAACAGGAGAACAAAGTGAGTGCAGCTCTGCAGCTGTTCAGATGGGTAGTGGTGGTAAATACTATTAGGTTTCATTTGTCTGCATCCTCGGGTTGGGCCTTTGGGTATCTTGTGTCAGCTGCTCCTCAGCAACCTATTACAATCCAACCACTGTTTCTCTTCTTTCCTCTTCGCAGTCCAGTTCTATGAGCTTCTAGTGTAAAAAAAAAATCAATGGCTACTCTCAAGAGCTAGCTTGTGTTACCATCTTCCCTCCTCATGACCCTCACTAAATGATCTTGTGTCACAGTCTCAGATTTATGTTTCATGCTATGTTCCAAGCTGTGTGCTATTAATCTGTAAAAGGCCAATCATTAGGGCCATATCTGTTTCTCTGTATGGACACTAAAATGCCCTGGGACAGCCACAGTCCCTCAGGCCATGTTTTTTAAAATGCTAATCTCCTCTTGAGGAGCTCATTTGGGTGCCGTAGAAACATACTTATTTATAAATGCTTATTTGCTATGGAGTTTTGTGGTGGTTGAATGATGAAATGCAACCATCAGTGACACAGGACTGCTTCCAAAGATGGTTTTGGAGTGTTTATGTTATTTCGAACACTTGCAGCACAGCTAGGACAGACTACTCGACATATACTAGCATGGCTGGGGCAAAGGGACATGAAGCGAAAGGACACAACAACATTTTAGCTGGCCAATGGATCCACTGGGGCCATGGGTGAGCCCCAGACTCAAACCCAAAGAAGAGAGAGTGAGCTGGAGAGAGTAGGAAAAAGCTCTGGGCTGAGGAGCTCTGTGAGAAAGTGTCCATCTGCAGCACATGTTGGAGACAGCCCAAAGCAAACAAGTTAAAATTAAACCACAGAAAGACAGCCAATCTCTGTGTTTAAAGTTCTTACAAACAGAGGATTACCGTGTTACCGTTTCAAAGGTCTGAGAAATTGTCAGTTTTGTGGTTTATCCCACCGCAGTACAACCAATAATGTCAAGAACAGCTACACCGCTGGCTGAGGCACAGCCCGTTGCCACAAAGTGAAGGAAGATAGTACATAAAAGAAAATGTTCTGAAATTCTTGCAGGTGCCATCAACAAAGTTGTGTAAGTCATGTGTAGGATGTTAAAGAACTTTTATCTTTCACATTCATTTTCCTTAAAGCAGTAACATCATTCATTCTCACGCTTAAGTAAATCTAATGGTATGCATGACATTTTCAGTGAAATTATAAAACCACTTTTGAAAAACTTTGCTGCAAAACATGATGTCTGTTTTAAATGTGACATTCACCCTCTACTGTATTTTACAAAGTGATGTGTTCAAATGATAATAACACACTTCAGGTTGGAATCAACAGTACAGTACATACCATATCTACACTTTAATAACTAGTGTGACAATATGCTCACTTGACACTGCAAGCAAGTACTCAAAAATAACAAGTGCATGATGTACTAAAGCGAACCAGGTATGGATCTGTTTCTTGGAGATAAAACAAGACAATAAAAAGCCAAGCCAACGTTGGTTGAATCTTCACTTTAAACTCAGACCTCACTCCACAAAGCGATGTGACATGTCATGAAATCAGCCTTTGAATCACATTTCCTGCCAAATGTGTGTTTAGAGGTTGATTTGCAGCATTAGCAGTTTACATTTCAGCAGTTTGTGATGACAAAAAGAAAAACTTCTCCTTATGGTTAAGATAACTAGAACATGGAGGCCTCTGAGCACATGTGAGGTACTTTCCTACCCACCCCCCCACAAATAATGATTAATTCAAATTAAATCTGACTAACAGGAATCCCACGTTTCAACTTAGTTGGCTTTGACCTTGCTAATTAGGTTTTCCCAGAGGCTTTGTTATGGCCTCAGAGTGTGTGTATGTGGTCGCTGTGGTTGCCACTGCTGAGGTCGCCCAAATCCATATGATATCCAACTGTTTGCAGCAGCCCCCTCCTCCACCTTTAACAAAAGCCTTGTCTACCCCACAAATTATGAGATCGAATTTGTATGAAGGTTAAAGAGAGTGTGTTGGAGTTTTGATTTGACACTATGCTGCCATCTAGTGGTAACTAACAATAATCAGCTGCAGCTGTAGCTCTGTGTCCTTGAAAAAAACAGATTATAAAACAAGGAGAAAGTATTGCCACTTGAAAACTTCATTTAGCTATGCCTACATTAACTCGACAGATCAAGAATGTCTGTCTCGAAGTGAAGACATTTATTTACCTGGCTGTTCACTGTGATTTACTTTGGGATCACTTTGTTGAATTCAGCACGTGGGGGAGCCAGAGATCAGTGACTTCCATGCAGTGGCTAGTACTGAGAAAAGCCCCTAGACAGAACAAAGAGCCATCAGATAAAGCATTCACATATGCTTCTCTTTCTCCCTGCGGAGGCATTTAACTTCATGAGCAGATTTCATTGGCAGGATTGGAGTTTGGAGGGCTTCTCCTCGGAGCAATCTCGCCTCGATGATGTCTAGGATCTTCGCCGTTCAACCGGAAAAATATTTACAGTTTATTGCTCCCAAAATGCGTGACATCATCCTCCACAATCTCTTCACACAGCGCATGCCCCTCCAAAACCCAATTTCTTCACCCTCTACTGATAAAACTAATCAAATTGAGGCTATTGCAAATACAAATGATCAGTTATAGACTACTTTTTCTACTGTTTCTGTCTTTTGAAATAAAAAAGAAATGACTTGTTAAAATGAGCGTACGTCTGAACTCTTTGTCTGTTCTGCATCATGCAGCCCCGAAACATTCCCATATGGCTATGATGTCAAGCTTTATGTTGCAGAGCAATGATCCTCCCTTGTGACCGTCAGGCTCAGATAGACCCTCCCTCAACCAGAGGACCTGAAACCCACTGTCAACAAGCATCTGTCCTGCTAAAGTGTTCTTGAGAAGGATACATTTAAATGTGCTGTTTTAGCTTCTCTGAAATCGCTGGAAAAGAGCAAGAGAGGGAAAACAATGATTTACTGATTTCCTTGTAAAAATGAGTCAAGTGATTCATAGTTTTCTCTGGAATCATGTGCAACATTGTATAAATGTAAAATGTGTTTTGTTTCATCTTCTCCATACTGCGACAGTTGTAATCAGGGTCGATATGTGGCAGATACTCTGACTCATCCTCCCCCGTTAACTGGGAACCGTTGTCGGTACACAGTTGAGCAAGGGGGGGGCAGACTGTTCTTGGAGAGGCCTTCTCCTATGACTCAGCTGGACAGGAGTGAGTCTCCCATCACAAAACAATATAACAAAACAATGTAATTACTGTGAAAGGAGGTCTTCAGTCTCAGCTCAGACTCTCAATAGCCATCAGGACAAACACTCCCTCATTTCCAACTGAAGAGAGCTGTTGCATTTAAAAGGAGACAGGAGAAAGGAGCAGACAGAAAGTATAATGGTGGAAAGGAAGGGGTGGGGTAAATTGAAACAGAAAACTTGAGACAAGAGAAGGATTTAGGCCAGCAACTGTATGCTAACTTCACATCGGCAGAGTTCCAAATCTACTCAATGCATGCTCAAACGTCAGGATGTATTGTCTTAGTTAATAAGCAATGGTGAAGGTGAAATAGTGGAACAGGCTCACAGTGTGATTATTTCAAGGAAACTGATACAATGCAATCAGGAAGTGACAGACAGAGGGGACAGGGATATGAAAGAGAAAGGGGATCCACTGCACGTGGTGTCCGGTAAGCAGAATCAGGTCATCAGAATCAGAATCGGGTTTATTGCCAAGTAGGTTTACACATACAAGGAATTTGCCTTAGTGTTTTGGTGCATAACAATTAACATTTCACTGCCAGCTGCAGATGGGAAGAAACTGTTCTTGTGGCGTGAGGTTTTGGTCCTGATGGACTGCAGCCTCCTGCCGGAGGGGAGAGTCTCAAATGGTTTGTGTGGGAGGGGCCACAATCTTTCCTGCACGCCTTACGTCGGGGACACACCGGAGGCTAAAGCACCCCAGAGTGCTGCCTGCTTCCTTTCGGCACCCATGTTAACCAATTGGGCTGTTCACACAGGGAGCAGCGATCTGCAGCGATGGTTTCGGCATCTGTTCTATTTTCTCCACTCGCCGCGAGCGATTCTGGCCAGAAAACACACTGATAACTGGATAAACTGGACGTTATTGTGGTTGTAATATGTCAATTGTATATCATTGAAGCTACAGAGCAAATTACACAACACTGGGAACAAACAGTTTGTATACTGTGGCCAGTCATTCAGCGTTTACCCCGATAAAAACTCATTGGCGCTCCAGAAGTGGACATACATGTACAGTAAGCTTTCCGTTATAGATTCATAAGGTTAAGATCAGCTTTAGTGTGATTACAACAGAGCAGAGAAGCAGATTCGATTGTTGATGGCGTGGAGAAATGCGCCTCCGGTGTGAACAGCCAGGCTGCTGCTCGCTCGAGAATTGTCATATCGTGGCGCTTCCGCCTCCGGGGTGTCCCCAGTGTTAGGGTTCTGGAGGCGTACAGATCCTGGAGAGATGGCAGATTGCAGCCAATCACAATCAATCTATGGAGCAAATGATACGCTGCAGTCTGCTCTTGTACTTGGCAGTGGCAGCAGCGTACCAGATGGTGATGGAGGAGGTGAGGATGGACTCAACGATGGTGGTGGAGAAAGTGCACGATCATTGTCTTTGGTGAGGGAGCTCATGTTCAGCTCCCACTTGAGGTCCTGGGTGATGATGGTCCCAAGGAAGCGGAAGGACTCCACAGTGACAACTGGGGAAGGCAGAGGTGAAGTCCACAAACAGGATCCTGGCATAGGTTCCTGCGGAGTCTAGGTGTTGGAAGATGAAATGGAGGGCCATGCTGACTGCATCGTCTACAGACCTGTTGGCTCTGTAAGCGAGCTGCAGGGGGTCCATATCCATCTGATAAGAAATAAGATAAAGAAAAGAGTCTTCCAGTCTGAGGCGATTTTTGGCATGGTTCCACCTCTCACACTGATTTCAACCACTGTTCCTGTTTTTTGTGGACTCTTTCGAATTGTCGGCAGTAAATTGGAAACAAACAGGAAATCTGTTTGTTATCTGGTTCCTGCATACATTGCATGTATATTGAAGTTAACTGACTGACCAAGTTTGTTTTGGCACATAGAAGTTTGTAAGGATATGCCTAAATATCCACGCGAGAAAGTCAGCCAAGTATAGTCAGTCACTTTTGTTGACGATAACATCCCTGCAATGCTATTTAATTTGTTAGCCATGCTGGTGCTGGATGGCAATGTTGGTCTGTTGGTCCAGATTGGATGCCACAAATGTTTGTACAGACATTCATGGTTCCCACACAATGTATCCTAATGATTTTGGTGATACCCTGACTTTTCCTCTGGTGCCACCATGAGGTTGACATTGGTGGTATTGAGTGAAATGTCTCAGCAACAATCGATTGCATAAAATTTGGTACAGACATTCACGTTCCCCTCAGAAGGAACTGTAATCACTTTGTTGATCCCCCATTGTGATTTTGAGCATGTTAGCATGCTGACATTAGCATTTAGCGTAAAGTGCCACTGAGCCCAAGTACAGCCTCAGAATGCTAGCATGGCTGCAGACTCTATAGTCTTGTTATCAGTGTGTTTTCTCTATACTGAGGCCAAATTATCATTCAGTGTATACATTACGCATATTGCTACAAGCATGATTTGGTAAAATTAAGGCATGTGTTGTAATACAGTCATTACAATATTCTCACGTAAAGGTTTTGGGTGCAGATATGAGTGATCAGGTAGGCTTGCATCTGGAACACTGCAGCTTCTGGGAATTTTGCCTGTAAACCATCATTTTCAATAAATAACTGAACTGCTTCAGCTCTGCCTGTTCTCGCCCGCGTTTGGGTACTTCCTCTCACACTCACCCATCGTGAAAATGTAGTGTCTTAACTCTCAGTGGGGAGTTTGTGCAGTGTGAGGGCTGCATAGAAATCAAGAAAAGTTTGTTGAAATGACTTGGATTGCGCAACAATTTTTTTGATCTGGAATACAAGTTGTAGTTTTACTCTGAAATTTCTCTGAACTTCTGATGATGTTTGGAGGTGAATTATCTTTAACAGATGAGTGAGAGATCCTCTTTTGAAACCAGTTGAGTCAGTTGAACCTGTGCTGTTTGACATATCGGGCAGTTTTTCCTGGTCACTAAAGCTGATTTGTTAGGCATTTTTCTCGTACAAGGCCACCCTATCAGTGTCCCGACAAGTCATAGTCTCTGGATGGTATTGGATCTGTCCTCATTCTTTCACATGTAGTCAGGTGTTTTTCCTTATTCCTTATTACATTTGCTGGGGATTTCCATTCATGTGCGAGACAATACGCAAACGATGATAACCATCTTCTGTGGAAAGATAAATGAGACTTTTTTTCTTGATGGAGAAATTAATATAAAAAGTGAATCCATTGTGCATTGTCTTTCAGATTTCTCTACGTTGGTATCTCCTCTGTATAAACAACTCAGATCTAAAATTACTATGTTGTTGGAATTGGATCAACACTGTAATACCTGTACTAGAGCTGCCATTTTTCACACCATTAATTATCCTGTGACTCACTTGAGTAAACATCTGAGCACAGTTAATCAAAATGAGGTGGAAAAGCTCTAGAGGCGGCCGACGAGGCTCTCTGCGGTTGTTCCCTGCATGTCTTTGGACATGAACAGGAAGTACCCGTGGGAAATAAAGCTGATAGTAATCACACTGGAGGCTGATTGATAACATTTGGGAGAGCCAAACTCACTTTTGAACATTTCAATTCTGTTTGCTTTCTTTCCAGTTCTTCAGATTGTGTTGCTGGGACACACAGACCCATTGTCAGAGATTAAAGCTTTATCATTGTTGTGGGTCACCAGAGCCAAGGGAGGATGTGATTACACTACATCCTCCGTGCCCTCCTACAAAATCTGTGTCTCACCCTCCAGATTTGTTATTTATTGCTGGAGATAAGTCTCCAACGAAGCCATCACCCTGCAGTTACTCATCGTTAGTATCCCTACAACCATTCCATCAGTGCATGAGGGCAAATTTTCCCCACTCCAGAGAATTCAAATCCTCCTGGAATTTCCCAAACTTCTGAAATCTGAAACGACCAAAAACAGGATGCGACTGCATGTTGACTAGTCGTATCGTATTTGCTTCTTCCTGAAAGAAAGAGGCCTCGTTGACACAAAGTGTTCTTCTCTAATAAGCCAACATGTTTATTGTATTACAAAGCCCTATTTAATGATACTGTGCTAATAATGGCTCTTAATAAGAACATATACGCCATCTCATTTCTGAATCATTATTACATAACAAATGATCCGGAAGTAATAAAAATGTTGTTTTGGTCTAAAATATGCAAACATGGTGCTGGTAGAGCTGCAAACACTCAATCTGTCTCAAAGTGTGGGTGTGAATCCATGTGCTGGTGACTTTAAAGCTAGGGTTGGTAACGTTGAAGAAACCAGCAAGAGTGAGCTAGATTTTGAAAGTATGCCTCTGGCAGTAAATTTCCTTTTGTTATTCTGTTTGTTATCTGGTTCCTGCATACATTGCACGTATCTTTTCCATTTCCATCACTAACCGTTTAATCACGTCTCATACTTTTTGAAGTTAATTGACTGACCAAATTTGTTTTGGCACATAGAACTTTGAAAGGACGTGTCTAAATATCTACGCAAGAAAGTCAGCCAAGTATATCAGTCACTTTTGTTGATGAAAACATTTATTTGTTAGCCATGCTGGCGCCGGATGGCAATGTTGGTCTGTTGCCACAAACGTTTGTACAGACATTCATGGTTCCCACACAATGTATCCTAATGACTTTGGTGATACCCTGACTTTTCCTCTCGTGCCACCATGAGGTTAACATTGGTTGTATTGAGTGAAATGTCTCAACAACAATAGACTGCATAAAATTTGGTACAGACATTCACGTTCCCCTCAGAAGGAACTGTAATCACTTTGTTGATCCCTCATTGTGATTTTGAGCATGTTGGCATGCTGACATTAGCATTTAGCTTAAAGCACCACTGAGCCTAAGTACAGCCTCAGAGTGTTAGCATGGCTGCAGATCCTTAGTCTTGTTGTCAGTGTGTTTTCGCTATACTGAGGCCAAAATTATCATTCAGTTGTATAAATTACGTATATATTGCTACGAGCATTATTTGGTAAAAATTAAGGCATGTGTTGTAATATTACAGTGATTACAATATTCTCACATAAAGGTTTTGGGTGCAGATATGAATGATCAGGTAGGCTTGCATCAAGAAGAGTGGTAGCCATTGCAATAGTTGTTTCCTAAAAGCGAATGGTAGATGTGGCAACTGCTGGAAATGTCACCGTAGTTAACCCATAATTACTTTCCCACTGCCTGAAAAGTGTAGTGTGCATTGTTTCTTTTAAACATATGAGTAGTTTCAACATAAATTAGAACATGGTAATAAGAACTTTTGTTGTAATTACTTTCCCATAGCCTGTAAAGTGTAACCTGCCCGGTAACCCATTTGAATGAAATGTGTAAATATTTTCCAAATACTAAATGAAGACAAGGTAGGTACCATGAAATGTCACCATCATTACCTTTCCACTGCCTGTAAAGTGTAACCTGAACTGTTTTTCAGCAACATACAGGTAATTTCCATATGATAGAGGAGGATTCCCTTCACATTGGATATCAAATGGAAATTACCTGTATGTTGCTAAAAAAAAAAGAGTTATTTTATACATTTTAATGTGTAATTTACAAGATAATACACATACTAAACAATCATGCAACAACTCTGTCATCACTATTAATACATAAACCTTAATTACATTAGACGATCCACTTTAAAATCAGTCCCAAAATTACCCAGTTACTGTCCTAGTCAGAATTAACAACGTATCCTCTGGACCTGGAAATAAATTTATATTGCAATAATGACTTTTTTCTTATAATAAAAAACATAAACATTAATCCTGACTTTTGGACAACACATTTACTTTTTAAGACAAACTTGTCAACAACAGCAGCAACTATGAACACCGTACCAAAATATCAATAAAATAAAATAAATTCTGGTCAATGGTGAACATGTTTTATCTAATGCTCAGTATAAAGTTCACACTGTTTTCACAAGCTCCTGTTATGTCCACAGCTCCCAGCTCTTTCTGGAGCATGTCTGAGTGTTCCCCATCATGCTCTGTGGCACTGGAGCTCCACCTCTTCACAGCATCTGAAGGAAGACAGGACGTAATTAACGGCCTGTAAATTAAAGGGTTACCAAAGACCTTTACGTGGATGGACGGTTTGCATCATTCAGTCTGCTGAGTGAGAAATTTGCCTCACTCACATTTTGTTCGATACCTACAAACTAGGCACGTAACACGTAAAAGATTCGTAACTTGGCATTCTTTTGCATTTGCATTCGTAATACATACATTTTTTGATATCTTAATAAACCCTCCTGACTCCAGGCATTTTTTTTCTAAGTTTATATGTTTGTTTGATGGTTGAAAATTAGGGAGTCATACAGATGGAAAGACTCAGGTTCTTGAGAACCAACTCAATTAAACAATTCCTGGCTATCTTGGACCTGTTTCCTGCTTAGCTGGTCAAGGCCGGGGGAGGATGAGTAACTCACCCAGCTGATTTCTCATGGCCCTTGTTTGAGATCTAATGCATAGCACTCTGTACAACTGGTAGCCTTTTACTATTGTTTTTTTTTCCTTTTTCTTTTGTACATGTCTGAGTTTACCTGTTCCTTGACTGTTTTTGTCGATTCGTCTCATTGCTTTTAGAAAAATAAAAATAAAAATTTTTTTAAAAAAGAAGTGTGGGCATAATAAAGGCTTCCAGCGCGCATACAAAACATTTTAGACGGTTTCGCCTGTTTGAGAAACGGAGCATGATACCATCACTGTCATCAAATTTGTTCCTTACGAGTATGGCTTTTTTTTATTTCTAGTTGTAAAGCAGTGCTCAAGCAGACTTTATGTAAATATCTGTTTTAGTCACATGGTGGAATAAAGAGTCTACAAGCAGATTTGAACTTAAAATGTATTAAAATATACTTAAACATTAAAAGTAAAAGCACTCATAGTGAAACACTCTCAAAATTACACATTGTGCATCAGGGGCCAAATGTATAAAACTCTGTATATATTTAGGTGTAGAAATATGTGCACACACAAAACAGGAAACATGCATACGCAGTCTTTTCGTCAGATTTATAAAACCCCACATACATCTGTTCCCATGTGTTTTTTCCCTCATACATCTCAATCATCCTGAAATTGTGTGCACCTGCACGAGCCTTCTGATCCATTCCCACAATTTACCATAAATGGCTTCAAACACACCCTCAGTTACCTGGTTTGCATATAAAGGACCATCATTTTGTTTAGTTTTGAGGAGAAATGGCGGAAGCATCTAAGAATCAATTGAAGAAGAAGAAGCGCAATTTCACCGACTGTGAACTAGAAATTACGCACAGCTACAGCCTTTATATAGTGGCGTTTTAACAACCTGTTAATTGGTCACACCTGAAGGTGGAGGTTATTCTTACTCCTCAATAGTAGAGGATAATAATCTTTATTTATATAAAGATCATTATCAGTATAATCATTATAATGTATAGTGACAAACATATTTACTCAAGATAGATGTAATCATAGAGAAGTTTTTTTAAACTATAGATTACATTCTAACACAATGTAGTGAAAGAAAAAAGCTCTCAATAAAATGCCACCCAAATTCACACTTTTATTATCCTTTTTTTGCCAGCTTGCAACGTCACACTAATCGGACTCAAAAGACTGCGTATATGGTACGCATGGTGTGAGAGATGTGTACCAGTACGCACATTCTCACCGCCCGTGGATTTTTATACATTACGAAACCTGCGTGGAAAGTGACGTAAGTACACTTTTCGTGTGTATGCATGGTTTATACATTTGGCCCCAGGTGTCCCATGTCACACAAACACCTGCACACTTGAGTGTAAGCAGGAGAAAAGTTCATCAAAGCCTTCATATAAGAGCCATTTAAATGTACCATATTTACTGCCGACTTGTTTAAACTGTAGCAGTGCATCAAACTTCATGAACTCATGATATATTTTGCAGTAAAAATCCCATTGTGCAAACTAACAAGAAAGTATGGTGGTGGAGTACAGTAAGTACTTTTTTTTAAAAAAAAATCTTTTTCATTTGTTTTATTTCCAGAATCTTTCCACACAGTCAGATATGATTGAGATATATTGGTCCAATTTGCAATATGATTTTTGCATTAACATTTGTTAATATTTGTCAACACAGCAGTAAAACAGGCCTTTATTTTCACTTACAATCAGTTGAAACACAAATACTTAAATGTGCGAATTTAGCTCAAATTTATATGATCAGGAGAACCTGAGGGATATGAAAAGAAAAGTGACTGTAAAGTTAAAACTGAGAGATGATTTATTTTATTTGTTATCATAACTGGGATTATCATTTCCCCTTCTGGTTACACCAATATCATTTATTTGTTTTGTTTTCCTTTTCTCTATCTGACGACAGTAATGATAAGAGGGGATAAACACAGAAAGAAGGGGAATTTAATGGAACACTTCTTTCCTCTTTCAGCTCCCCATGATTCAAATACAATAGCATATTTGCTGTCTTTTCTCTTCTCTACCTTCTCTCCTCCAACTCCTTTTCTCTTCTCCTTTTATTTAAAAACTCTCTACGCATGATATAGTAGGGAGTTGAAAGGGAATCATTTAGTCTCAAATTTAATTTTGGCCCTTGGAAGGGGGACAAGACAGGGGTGCCCACTTTCCCCGCTCTTGTTTGCGCTAGCCATTGAGCCCCTGGCAAAGGCACTGCGACTCTATAAGGACTTTAAAGGTATACATCGGAGTGGGCTGGAGGTTAAAGTTTCTCTTTACGCAGACAATCTGCTTCTGTATGTCTCTGATCCAGCTTCGTCACTCCCCTCCATTCTAGATATCCTGAGTCACTTTGGAAAAACCTTGGGGAATAAGTTAAATTTGCATCTCTTTAAATTCAGAAGCAGATACACTACCTTCTAGCCTTTTTCCCTTTAAAAGGGTCTGAGATGGGTTTAAATTCTTGGGAATTGAGGTACTTGCTCCTTCCTAACTACTACTAACTACTACAAAAAACTTCATTGCTCTTCTTAATAAGTGTAAACTAGATATGACTCGTTGGGCCTCTTTACGATTATCATTAGTGGGGCGCGTTAACCTAATTAAAATAATAGTATTACCTAAGTTTTTATGTCTCTTCCAAAACATACCCATCCTACTTAGAAAGTCTTTTTTTAAAACACTTGATAAAAGTATTATCTCTTTCATATGAGGTAATAAATCCAGTCAAATCAGCAAGACCCGTCCCCAAAGACCAAAGTGCTTCGGAGGTCTGGCTTTGCCCAACTTCCTTTTTTATTATTGGACATGCAACATTTAGAAGTTAATTCACTGGTTTGAAGACAAACCATTTGCGAGAAAGGCAGATTGGGTGCAATTAGAGTTCTCATCATGTCAACACCACCTAGGCTCAGTGGTTTGTGCAGCCTTGCCCCTTCTTATCAATAACATGAGTTCAAATATAATAGTTGATAACTCAATAAAAATATGTGCCCAGTTTAGAAGACATTTCGGGCTGCAAGGAACTTCTACACTGTCCCCCATTAAGTCAAATCACATGTTCTTTCCCTCCTGTACAGACCCTGCATTTACTTTATGGTATAATAAAGGAATTAGATCAATCAATAATCTATACGTAGAAAACATATTTGCATCTTTCTTTCAATTATCCCAAATCTTCGACTTACCTAAGAATAATTTCTTCCGTTACTTACAGATCAGAAGTTTTGTAAAAAACACATTTAATTAATTTCCAAATAAGCCCATAAAATCACGTCAACCATATTCTCAAATTGAATTCAGACCGTAAAGGATAGAAGCCTTTGTTAAGATATGGAGGCTGGATTTTTATGACTCTACAGGAACCCCTTGATAAAGAGTAGGGTGGAACCCATAAATGTCCTGTTGTAGCAGTAATCCCCCCTTCTTTTTTTTCTTTCCCTTCTCTTTCTCTTCTTCTTTTTTCCCCTCTTCTTTTTGTTTGAGTTATTAGTTTAATACAGTTGTTTGATTATTTTATTATATTTTTCCCTTCCTTTACCTAAATGTACTCTGTGGCCTGCAATTGTCAACATACTTGATGAATGGTACTTTTTTTGTATTCGAGGGATGGGTGGGTGAATTGAAGTCGGATATACATGTTTTGTATCTTGCACTCTTGTGGGCTAAAACCATTGAAAATCAATAAAATAAATTTAATTTTGGAAGAATTATCCAATTTCGGTTACATGTGAAAAGTAGAATGAAGGAGGACGAGGGCTGGGAGAGGAAAACTTTCTGCTAAGTTATATTTTAAAAAATGAATACTGAAAGATTCTGTACAAAGTACTGGATCCTGGAACCCCCCCTCTCTTTTGTATGGAGCTATAGACAAAAACGAAGTAAGAAAAATGGTGGGTACTGTCATGAATAAAAACTGCAGATGTCAATAGATGTTAAGGTTCCAGGAGAAGCAGTACAGAACCCAAATGTGACAGAGGAACAATGGATATGGGCTGGTATTTATAAAACATAGCACAAAAAGTAAGGAAATTTGTGTTAGATTATTTCTTTGTTGTAACAATGCTTCTTGGCAATAAATCTTACACCGTTGGAAAGCCTGTTTACTTCCCTTTTAAATGGTACCACATTTGTGAGGAACATGCATTCGTGGGATGAGCAGCAGACCTGAGTATGTGGGTTGCACCCATGAAAAATTTGCCAAATCTTCTCTGCCAATGCCAAACATNGGGGTTGAGGTCAGGACTGCTGGCAGGCCATTTCATCCTCTCCACTCCCAAATTCTGGAGGTAGCAGCAATCAGCATAGCGTTCTCCGCGTCTTCTCCACACTTTGACCCTATGATCCAACTGCTGTAGGCAGAATCTGGACTCATCGCTGAAAATAATGTTCCTCCACATGTTCAGGTTCCAGTGCACGTGTTGCAGACACCAGCGCAAATGGGCCTGACGGTGAAGGGCAGTCATGGTAGGCCTCCTGGTAGCCCTATGAGACCAGAGATTGGCTGCGTGCAGTCTGTTCCGAATTGTCTGGGCAGAGAGTCGTCGGCCATATCGTCCTGCAAACCTTGACTGCAAATCTGTAGAAGAGAGCCTATGGTTCCTAAGTGCTGACAGGGTGAGGAAACGGTCTTCTT
>NTHP01000103.1:420423-467023 GCA_003416845.1 Oplegnathus fasciatus
GTCTTCTTGGGACACCCACTTCGCGGCCTGTCTCTGACATCCCCCATTATATGGAACTTGACCTTCACTTTGGAGATGGTACTAGGGCTCACTCCAAATAATGCCGCGACTTGATTTTGCGGAACACCAGCTTGAAGTTGCCCTATCGCACGGGCCCTATCCAGATCAGTCATGTGGCACGTGGCATGCCGATTCTTGGAGCCGACACCTACTGACCACTGTAGCAGGGCCCATGCTCACAGGTGCTGCCAATCAGGCACCTGATTGTCAGCTGAACAACATTTAAGTTCCTCACTCTCTTTCTCTTTTTCACAGCTTGCACAAATGTGGGACTCATCTATGCTGATGGTTGCCCCATGTCCTATGGGAGCAACCCCTCTTTGTTTAAAGTCTCTGTGCTTTACAACCTGTTCTGAAGTGTTCACTGCTCCCACACCTAAAGCAATGCTGACAGTACTCTTCACCTGTTTGAATACAAGAAAAACACCTAGGGCGGGGGCGTGCTACTGGGTAATATCACTGTGGTGCAAACCTTTATTGAAACTGAGCTGTTTCCCTCATCCGACCAGGGCCAAATGCTGGTCAGTACTCCTGTACTGCTGCTGGTGGCTGCTGGTAGTGAAATGACGTGGCATTTGATTCAGTCTTATAAGGTGAGGGCTGCGGAGGTGAAAACACTGGATAAGGGGCAGACACATTCGCTGGTTCTCTGCTTGGTGGGAGATACTGCAGGGGTGCAGGTGTGGACCTTTGGATGGTTACCTTGATTTGGGAGACCTCAGCTCTCAGGTCTTTCAACAGCACCATGTCAGAACGCATATCTTTGATTTCAGACAGCAGATCTAGGGGCAGAGTGACTGCGCTTTGCTGGGTGCTGCTTTTCCTTTCCACCGGAATTCCCCTGGACTGGACTGTATTCACATTAGTTACTCATGATGGAGCAGCATGTTTCTTTTTGTCCTGTCGCTCCTTTTCATTGGTGCATGCAATGTTTAATTTCTCCAGCAGCAGTTCATCTGATGTGTTCATCTGCAGGGGGTAAGGCTGCAGGTCACTTTTAATATTGTAAACTCTGGACTAGTGCTGGGTCATATTTTAAGCTTGACTCGGCTTCCTGAGAAGCAAACAGGATTTTCTGTCTCAGGTCCATCACCCTTATCAGGAAATTTTGAGGGGGTCTCTTTACTGCTCTGGACCTCAGAGGTGAGTTGTTTATATAACTCTGTGGCATCTCTCTCCTGGTAATGAGACCTGAGAATCCTGCGAAGGGCAGGCAGTGTGAGTTTTTCTTTCCCTTCAAGGTAACTGATGATTAACGAGAGGGTTCCACTTACAGCTCAGGGTTGGTCCTCAAGCCAAACATCCCAGTGGTGCCTCCAAATGTTGTTCTCTTAAATAGGGGAATTGTGACGGGAGAAGGATGACGAGACCACACGCAGCTCTTGCCTTCACTCATCTGTATTAAGTGAGGAAGAGGTGCGTGATCCCCCTAATTGGAGCCCCGAGGCATTACCAACAGATCCACGAACAATTAACCCTATCAGACAAGGATCTGCATTCCTCTTTTTATCTCACTGGCTGCAGTCTTAACAGTGACCTGTACTAATATTCATATGAAACTTAAAATGAACTGAAAATGAAAATAGAATACCATAATAAGACAAGAATGAAATGAGCTTTTCAAATGTTATACTTTTGTCTGAAAATGAATGAATATTCCTATTTGTCAAATATTACCTGTCACACTAGCAGTAGTAGTAGTGCAGAAACTCTAATTTTAAACAGTGATAATTCAAAACGTATTTGAAGCAGTAGCAGTAATAGTGATATACACTCCCCTCCAAAAGTATTGGAACAGTGAGGCCAATTCCTGTATTTTTGCTGCAGACTGAAAACATTTGGGTTTGACATCAAAAGATGAATATGAGACAAGAGATCAACATTTCAGCTTTTATTTCCAGGTATTTACATCTGGATCTGATACACAACCTAAAAGATAGCATTATTTGTAATGGAACACCACATTTTTTGGTGAGCAAAAGTATTGGAACAGATAGACTTAAAATAGATTAAAGTGAATAAGACTTAATATTTAGTTGCAAATCCTTTGCTTGCAATAACTGCATCAAGCCTGTGACCCACTGACATCACCAAACTTTTGCATTCTTCTTTTGTGATGCTTTTCCAGGCTTTCACCGCAGCCTCTTTCAGTTGTTGTTTGTTTTGGGGGGTTACTCCCTTCAGTCTCCTCTTTAGCAGGTAAAATGCATGCTCTATAGGGTTTAAGTCTGGAGATTGACTTGGCCAGTCTAAAACCTTCCACTTCTTGCCCCTGATGAACTCCTTTGTTGTTTTGGCAGTGTGTTTTGGGTCATTATCTTGCTGCACGATGAAGGATCTCCCAATCAGTTTGGTTGCATCTTTCTTTAAATTGGCAGACAAAATGTTTCTGTAGACTTCTGAGTTCATTTTGCTGCTGCCNTGTCAAACCCAAATGTTTTCAGTCTACAGCAAAAATACAGGAATTGGCCTCACTGTTCCAATACTTTTGGAGGGGAGTGTAGGTGGGGATTCGAACCCCGCTCCCTGGGTCCAAGTGTGCTCCCATTCATTTCCATAGTGAAATAAATGTTGTAAAAAGCTTAATATTTCAAAAAGAGTAGGAGAAGAGGAGAGAGTAGGAAGGTCATAGCATCAATGTCCTTAAAGAGCTGAACATTTTGATATTTGAATGGTTTCTGTAGCATAAAGCATGCAGAAGGAGTACAGAAAAATAATAATAATAAAGATTAGGAGAACAATAGTGTGAATGAATTCACGAGAACATTAGAACAATAGTGTGTATTCCCCCGGTCTAGGGGAAACCTAGACACAACATGATGTGTGACTCCCCCCTCCCACTCCAAAGAAAGGCCAGCAGCACCGGATGAATCACAGTTCAAACACAGCAGCTTATTACACTTTGGAGTTGAACAGTGCCTAAAACAATACACAGAAATGACCAAGTCACTTTATGTGATTAGTTCACACTTAATAGATCATCAATTAAGGAATGTTAATGTCCATAATGTCCATTAGTTAAGCCTTCCTTAAGCATTACTTAAGTATATAATTTGTACCCTTATTATAAAGTGTTACTGATTGGTTAGATTCTGGCAAAAGTTCACTTAATATGAGATGGATACTTTTGAAAGTATTTCTTTAAAATAACACGTTAATTTGGATTAATTAATTATAGAAAAAATAACGCGTCAAAAAATTAAGGCAGATTAATCGCGCTCTATGACGCTCCTTGACCCCATTCCTCACTGAACATACAACAGTCCGCAGAGGCTTTGTAAACATTAGTGCAGTGCCTGTTCAACACATGCCTGTTCAGACCGGGACCATTGCTTGGCCTCTGGTATTGCGGCTTTCTCGAGAACTGCTCATCCAAACAGCTTCTCCCTCAACACTGCACTTAAAAAAAACTTTAAAAAAGACTGTTATGGCCACATTGTTGTTTAAGTGATAAGCTTATGGTAAATATATGTTTTTTAAAAACTGTTGTGGACACATTTTAGGCATTTTATGTTCAATGATAAAAAGACATGCATTTGGAAAAATGATTGGAAATACAACAATTTCTTGATTGCACCCTTTTGATATTTCTATTCAGTGCTTTACTCATGTGCCACAATAATTTAATGTTTTAGAGTTGAAATGTCTTCATTTGGGGGCTTTTCCAAGCAAATACTGATATATGCGATTAATCGCGATCAATTAATCACAAATCACGTAATTAATTACATTAAAAAATGTAATCGCTTGACAGCCCTAATTATAACATACCAAATTATCAGTTTTATAGATACTTACAAATAAGAAGCTATGTGAAAGGTAAACAGATAAAAGACATAAAGAATATTCATCCCCTTTTGAAATATGTCATGAACAATTACAACAGAAAATTCAGAAATACAACAATCGATACTATGAAGATAAAATGGGAAGAAGAGTTGGGAACACAAATAACAGCTGAAGAATGGAAACAGATGTTTAATGAAATTCACAAAATTACCAATTCCTTATTTTGGAGAGAATTTGCTTGGAAAATATATGTGGGATACTTCTTGACCCCAGAAATAATTTCTAAATATAAAAGAAGATTAAGCTGTCAGTGCTGGAGGAACTGTGGTGAAAGTAATGCAAATTATTTACGTATCTTTTATTCATGACAATTATCAAATACATTTTGAAGTTAGAAATTTTTAAGTTTATAGAAGGGGTTTTTGAAAAACCTTGGGATCTAAAAGCAGAGCATATCATATTGGGAAAACCTCCAACTGGTCTCAGTCAAGATGAAAATTATTTATTCAAAATCTGAGAATCACAGCATGGAAGCAAATAACAAAAGGGTGGAAAAAACCCAAATCCCCAGACATAATAAAATGGAAAGTTATGATTGAAGAAGTACAATTATGGAGAAAGTGACTCACAAAGTAAGGAACGTGATAGATGTGTTTGAGAAGAGAGAGAGGGAGCGAGAGAGAGAGAGCATGTCCGCTAGTGTGTTGGCTGTGTTTCTCTCTCCCCCTCTCTTCTGGTTGTACTTAACTGGTTTACTACGGATCAGGACAGCACAGCACCCAGGAGAGCAGCTGAGCGGAGCTGGAATAAGCCACAGAAGGGACATTGTTCACATCAAATGAGTAAACAAATCAAATGAGTGAAGGTACATCATTTGTTCGACTCTTCGTGGGGTTCCTCCTCAGTGCGGCAGGTAAAAATTATGCTCTTTATAAGCTTTATAATGTATATAATGTACATTAGTGTCTTGTCATTCCACAGAGGGCATATTTTAATGATAAACCATGAACTCTATATGTAACACACTGAAATGTGAAAAGGCTGTATGAGCTTCCGTTTAATCAAATCATATCCACCCACTTCATGTATATAAAATAATCTAGTACTTTACCCATTCAATATTTCTTCCTTTGCACTTGTTTATGTCATTGTTGCTTCTTATATTTATAAATACTCCTAATTTTCACCAGCTTGTATGTACATATTATTTTACCTATATTTATTCAGCTTTGTTGTCCTTGTTTTAGCTGTATGTCTAGGAACTGTGTGTAACATTGACAGTTGACAATGAACATTGACATTAACTTAAAACCGGAGTCAAATTACTTGTACGTGTACACATACTCAGCCAATAAAGCTGATTATGACTCTCAAATTAAGTGTTAAGTCATCTGAAGATTCTTCACCAGATTGGTGGGGCAGATAGGCAAACCAATTGTGCATTTTATGACTAAAGCATGAAAGTTTTAGCACATAATCTACATACCCCAAGGTTTTATTTCAGATGTGGAGGCAATTTTTTA
Source organism: Oplegnathus fasciatus (assembly GCA_003416845.1). Classification (NCBI taxonomy): domain Eukaryota; kingdom Metazoa; phylum Chordata; class Actinopteri; order Centrarchiformes; family Oplegnathidae; genus Oplegnathus; species Oplegnathus fasciatus. Next base: position 425,796 of record NTHP01000103.1, read on the forward strand.
TCTGACGTCTGGTGACCTTGAGAGGTCATTGACCTCAGCATGGCATTTTTACAGTTTTTGCCCCATCACCCTGCATTATAATCAAATATATAAAAAAAATTGCAATTTTGTTATATAATAAAGATGCTTATTTGCTGCCAGCTGCCTCAGCCATGGCCCCATAACAAAATTCTGCTCAGATCACCAATTTGACCAGGGGGGCTCCTGACACTACCAAGTATATGTGTTTATTTCCAGGTGTAAAGGTAGTTATAGATTGTTAACAACTTTGACAATTTCTGCTGTATGTTAATTCTGTATCCTTCAATTTGTGCATTAAAAGAGTTTAAATAGAATAGTAATAGTAATAAACACATGTATATGATTGGGGTGGGGGGGTGCAGTCTTAGGCAGTGACCTCATTTGAGATCCTAGTGGCCTGAGGGTAGAAGCTCTTCCTGAGCCTCTCAGTGCTGGCCTGATGTATCTGGTACCTTCTTCCCGGCCGCAGCAGGGAGAAAAGGCCATTATCTGTGTGGTTGGGATCCTTAAAGATGAATCCCTAGCCTTATTATTGCAGCGCCTGGTGTATGCAGCCGGACTAACCACTCTTTGCAGGGCCTTGCGGTCCTGTTTTGGGATGGGAATCAAGAACCGGTTCCAGTTCAGAACCGGTTCCAAATTGTCCGATCCATTGGTATCGTATGCCTCCGAGCTTATCATTTCCTTTTATCGATGCCAGCATGTATGTCAGAAATTTTTCCACGCAACATGGGCTTAAATTCCAGGAATGCCATGTATCTGACACTCGACACACAAGTGCCACTGCCTCCCAACCGAGCAGCACGTCCATTATGGGGGGTAAATATCCTATGTTATAATAACATTAGCGCCACCTGTGTAGGCCTACTTTTTTTCCACACAGAAAATTGATCATGAATCAATAAAGGGAAATCAATAAAGAATTGGACCGATAAGCAGAATCGATAATGGCATTGGTATCAGTAAAATCTTATCAGTTCCCATCCCTAGGCCTGTTCGTTGCTGTTTCGTTTCCAGGCAGCGATGTTCCCCATCAGGATGCTCTCAATGGTGCAGGAGTAGAAATTCCTCAGTATCTGAGAGGATATCCAGAATTTCCTCAAGCGTCTGAGGTGAAACAGTCTCTGCCTTGCCTTTCTCACCACTGAGTCCGTATGCAGCACCCCGGTCAGGCCCTCACTGATGTAGACACCAAGATACTTGAAGCGGTCCACGCCTTCCACTAAGGACCTGTTGATAATAAGGGCCTTATTTAAACGATCTATAGCGCATGGCGCAAATGCATTTAGGGCGTGTCTAACTCCATTTTCGCTGGTTAAATAGCGCATAATCTGGTCGCAAAGTAAGGGGTAAGGGGTTGTATTTAGTCTCTTAGGTGTGTTTTGGGCGTAACATGAATTAAACCAATTATCTCCCATTCCCTTTAAAAGCCAGGAGCACCTGCACTATTTAAATGGCGGATTCAGCAAGTTGGAGAAGTGAACGGTTTTCTGCTGAGGAAACGGACCTGCTCGTGCCCGAAATATTGCCCAAATATTGCCTACCTTAATTGCAAACCCCCCATTCTTAAAGATTAGTTTGATCAGATTACTAGGTCTTCTGCTATTTTGGGGGTATTTTTGTGTAATTATGTCATCATGGAGATTCTTTGAAAACAGTAACTAAATCAAAATAAAAGTTTCTGAAACACATCAGAAGGTATTGCCAAATATATGCATTTGATATTCACTTTTCGTACAGGAACAAAGTGTGGCCATTCGGGACAGTTTGGGGAAAGCATCCATGGCAGAACATGAAGGCAAAGGCGACTGGTTATCTGGCGCTTCCCCTTAAAATGACTGAATTATTTCCCCCTCTTAATAGCTTTTAAGTCTTCACTGTAATTGAATTAATCATTTTCACCTCAATATCTTTAATTTCTCACAAAATTTTTTGGCTGACCAGCTTTGGCTTCTTGCGCACACATGTTGCTCAAAATAAAAACTGCATTACTAGACATTTCCTCTGGATAGGAAATATTGTATATGATGATAGAAAAAATGCTTTAAAGACCCTCTTCACCTCATCGACACATTAGGAAAACCAGGATCATAGTTATGGAGGGTTTTTACAAGCTATTGCTTACTTGGAGTAAACTGTAAAATTAGGATGAATACATTTTTTTCAACTTTTTGACTGAGTCAGAATTTTTCAACCTTTTTATTATGTAACTACAGCTTCCATGAGTCTTTGACATGCAGAGGGCATGCACTCAAAACTCACATGGGAGGAAGTTCAATAAACCCCTTTTTTAATTACCTTACTGACAATACATAAAAGGCAAACTTTGCGATGAAATGTTTCTCTTGTGGCAGTTATGCAAATACAACACAAGTAATTGCGCTCCCATGCTGTAGGTGTACATGCCTCCTGCCCCATTGAGTTGAGCCCCCCAAGTGTTGTGGTGAGATATGGAGATCCAGTCTCAATCAACTGCAGCACATCGGAGAGCCTGTTCCAAGGAATGGGCTGGGAGGCTTCACAAGGAGGCACAGGTCTAGAGAAAGTCAAGCATCTGACCTGGACTGTGGAGAGGCTAACCAAATGGACCATCTCTCCCTTATGCTACTTCAACCCATCGCCAGATAGTCCATTTGGACAGTGCTCCATGAACCCAAAAGTAGTACTTTACAGTAAGTGTTGCTTATTTTTGCACATAACAGAGTGATACTATGACTGTGTCTGATAACCTCTACTTTTTCTCCAGCATTCCCAGAAACCATCAGTATCAGCTCCAGCAGTGGCTCTGATGGTGTGATGAAAGAAAACAAGGAATATGACTTTACATGCCACATCCAGAATATAGCACCTGTTCAAAATCTCACTGTAAGGTGGTACAAAGGAGGCACAATCTTCCATACAGAGACTTTTAACAATTCCAGTAAGGAACCAGTGGATCAGTCATCTGTCCTCAGCTTTAGACCGACAAGAGAAGACAACAGAGTCACGTTCAGATGCGAGGCACATTTGGACCTGGGGCCGGAAGGGCCACAATTTAACATATCTTCACAGGAGTATAATATTACAGTTAATTGTAAGTATATCACGTGTACTTTCCTATTTGAAATGTCCCTAAAGGGATATTTAGGTTATTTCAAATGGTCAATTTTAATGTTTGTTATGTCGTTTGGATTTATATTTACATTTTTTATGCTATTTTCACTAGAGCTGCAACAATTAGTCGATCAACAGAAAATGTAAAAGCAGCTATATTTGATAATAACTGATAATTGTGGAAGTCAATTGTCAAGAAGAAATGCCAAACATTTGACTGTTTCAGCTTCTAAATTGCGAGGATTTGCTGCTTTTTCCTCTCTTACTATAGTAAACTGAATATCTTTGGGCGTTCACTATGCGTACATTATGCTATAATAAGTTCTACTTAGCTGTAAATGATCAAGACCATACATGTCTAAAAGGGGAAAACACCAATATTTTAGTCAGTTCTCGTGCCTCTTTTGTGTCTTCTGTTAAATAAAAGTAAAACAATATAATATAATGGTTGCTGTCTTTGCTTCTGTTTAGTTGGACCACATTCAACATGTTCTGCTCCTGAGTTACTGGAAGGAGAAACTTTGGAGAAGAAATGCCCTGTGATAGGAAATCCCACCCCGTTTGTCAAATGGCTGAAAAATGGACAGCCCTTTGACTCGACCGTCCCTCTGAGCAGGGAGGATGCAGGACTTTACTCAATTGAAGCTGAGGGCTTTTCCTTGGTCAAAATAACTTTCCAGGTTCTTGTATTGTGTGAGTGTCACATCCAGTCATCAGCACAAACAGCCAGACCACCACATGAAGAGGAAAAACATTTTGTTCTTTCATTTTTAACATAGACTCTTGGGTTCTGCTTTTAATTTTTGTCATATCTCCAGGAGTGTTTCCTGTAATATTGTCCTTTTTTAGTGTTTATATTTGCAACTTGCTTGATGCACAAATAAAGCTTGAGTCTAGCTGCTGTTAGGGTGCTAGATGGCAGTGGTGGAAGAAGAACTCAGATCTTTTACTTCAGTAAAAAAGCAATACTACAAAATAAAATCCATTAGAAGTAAACGTCTTGGCTTCAGAATGTTACTAAGTAACAGTGTAGAAGTATTGTCAGCAAAGTACATATAAGTATTAAATTCAAAAGTAATCATTACTCAACTGTAAATCGAAAGTACAAAGTGTTTTTGTATTTTTGCTTTCAGATGGACCAGAGTTGATGTGTCCCAGCACTTACACTGCACTGGAGTATGTTCCTCACAACCTCACCTGTACTGTTGAGGGCTATCCTCAACCTGAGACGATCTGGTACAAAGACGGCGAGGAGGTGGAACTTCCAGAGAGCCTGACAAGAAGCCATCAAGGGCAGTACTTGATCACAGCTTCAAACAGTCTTTCAACTGTCAATGTCACAGTGGACATTATTGTCACATGTAAGTTATNCCAGCACTTACACTGCACTGGAGTATGTTCCTCACAACCTCACCTGTACTGTTGAGGGCTATCCTCAACCTGAGACGATCTGGTACAAAGACGGCGAGGAGGTGGAACTTCCAGAGAGCCTGACAAGAAGCCATCAAGGGCAGTACTTGATCACAGCTTCAAACAGTCTTTCAACTTTCAATGTCACAGTGGACATTATTGTCACATGTAAGTTATCTACATATTATCTATTAGCAAGAGTGAATCCATATGTTACACTGGTGCATTTGCTTTCTCTCAGGCTTATATTGTTTAAATTGTTGTCTCTAGACCCACCTTCACAGATTGTTGAGCTTGAGGACTCTGAAGTCGACGTTGGTTCTACTGTGTCGCTGAAGTGCTCCTCCATGGGCAACCCGCGACCAAAATATTTCTGGAATTATTACCGGACCGACAATGTGATGGAGAAAAGTGAAGATGGAGTGTCTCGTCTGCTCATCCAAAATGCTACTGCATACAACATGGGCTCCTACACATGTCACGCCTGGAATGACAGAGGAAATGTCTCTAAAACAGCCAGAGTCACTGTAAAAGGTAGGGTCAATATAATATATCTACCCCTTTAATGTAATCGGAAGGCTAATACAATCATTTAAATGGCTCATCTATCATCAGTAGCCTGCTCATTACATTATTATGTCTAATTAGAGAAATACTATGGAAGCCTATAGAGGACTTTATTCAAATGCCAATGTCAACTTGAAAATGAAAATGTAATTCCACAATAGCATTATAATTTTCCACATATGTATGTGTTATTTGACTAAAAATAAAAAATGAAAATGCAATAATCCAATTTACATTTTTATTTTCACATACTCGTATGAGTGTTCTGTGACCATACTAAAAGGAAAATGGAAAAGCTGTTTGACATTTCATTTTCAAAGTCGTACCCTGCTCTACGGTGGACAATATTCAAATGTTAATTCAATTTGAAAATTAAAATGCAATATAAAGAATGTAACCTGATTTTCCATTTATGCAAGCAATATTTAAGTCACAATTAAATTAAAATTCAATTGTCTAACAATGTGAAATTGAAAATGAAAACAGCATTTGACATTTCATTCAAGGCTTAACCTGTTCTACAGTGGACAATATTCAAATATAAGCGAAACAGCGAAACAGCGCCTCCAGTCTATTGCCTTTACATTTACATGTCACCACGCTCTTTTGGGGACACAAGAAAGAAGAAAGAAATTGAAAATGTAATCTGTCAGTCCTCTCTTCAAGGCGAATCTTCAGTTAGGACGTCACTTCTTCGCTCAGTGACTTGATTCATTAGCCCTCCTGTTGTGTTCATTTCATGTTAATTAATTTTGTGTTCCCGGTCCAAAATGACCGCCCCATTATAGCTGATAATAAATCCATAATAATGCTCTGTTCTTGTGAACATTACAAGTTTTGAACTTCTATTTGCTATTGATGGCCTCATTGACCTGAGCTCATACAACTCGTTTTGAAAAAAGCATTATGTATGAATTATTTTGACTATTACAAATACTCAGATGAAACATATTGTGCTATTTATCACAGACTACTTTGTGTCAAAGTTTAACAATGACATTTGTTTTAAAACCAATTGAAATTTTTAAATAATGGCGCAAAAAAATGTGTTCCCGGTCAAAACTGACCAGTATGATTTTATTAGTAAAGAAAGGGCATAGGCCCAAAACTACACATGAAAACTTTTCTTCTTCATCACTGGATTGGTCCTCATCGGTTGTCTCTTGGTCTGGATCATATTCGGTGTTGTCTTCAGCTTCCTCCTCTTATGCATATTCCCTGTCAGTTTCCTGGCCTCTCTCCTCCTACTCACCAGTGTCATGGTCAAAGATATAATCAAGAGCCTCATAAACAGTATATTATTTATTTATATATATATTTATTGTGCTGCTGCAGAATGAATTGTTAGCAAGGCCTCAAAAAAACTGCGAGAAAAGTTCTTTATATTATTGAAACAATGTTCCGATTGTTTGTGAGAATTGCCATCAGGTGTGGTTCCTGTGGGAGAAAGATTGTATTGGGGAAAGGTTCCCATGGGGGTTGCCATGGAAGCCAAGAAGGGGAGCGAGGTGTGTGTGTGTGTGGGAGAGAGGAAGTGTGTCCATCTGATGAATGGGCATGTGCCTGAATTCAGTTTTATTCACTAATTGTAGTCTCACCCATTCATTTCTAATGACCGGTCATTTTTGACTGGGAACACCACAGGTGTACAAAAGTGAAATAAAACACCCCAAATTTAATGAAATTTATCAAAATTTATTTTGTGTTTTCAGATGCCATGTACGGACAAAGTCATGGAACTTATGACAATCAGATTAAATAAACTACATTTTACACAAGAGAAAACTTGTAAATCGGTCAAATTTGACCGGAACACAACAGGAGGGTTAAGTGAGGCCAGCAAACGAACTGATTGGTCGATCTCGCTGTCAACCAACATCTCAAAACCCCAATCCCTTGTAAGTGTTTTTAACATATATCATATTTGGTTGTAAACCCTCTGCACGTGTTTCTATGGTGATCTAAACAACTTTTGAGCAGCAAGTTTGGTTACACCCAACCGTCTCTGTTCCCCTCTGCTCCGGTCCTTAAAACTGAACAGATAATGAAGCCCCCACGAGGTGGGGGGACCACGCAGTCCAAACGGGCCCCACCCCCACCTGTCAACAACTATTATGATAAGAATTAAGAAAAATAACTTTTTATTATTTTTAAAAATTACAATACATAGGGTGCACATCATGATATTGTCTGTATTTTCAGAGCCAATATTGGTGTAAAAATAAAACAAATATTTTAAAATTTTTTTACTAGTCCATCGTTTTCAGTGCATCCAAGACCTTTGCTTCACTCAGAGGGGAGTTTCACAGCCTTAAAGAAACTGCCCAAAATCTTGCCTAGTCATGGGGTAGCCTATTGCTCCTTAATTTCCACAGAAACGCGCTAGGTGCACCAAAGACATTTTGATGAGTTATGTGAGGATGAAAGGGTATTGAGTGCGGAGGAGCGTTTCAAAGTGTCTGTATTTTATGCAGCTATAGACACTGCCATTGCACAGCTGATACGCAGGTTCTGTGGCATGCAAGAGGTGACACAGAGGTTTGGGTTTATACGCCAACAAGAACTTTTGTTCCGATGATGAAATGTATGAATTAGCAAGTGAGCTGACCAATACAAAGATGACTTATCCGTGGATTTTCCCGAACAAGTGCTCTTATTCAGACGCCCATTAGTGTCCGCCATAGAGGAAATTGAGCATGGCTCAGTTCAAGGTTTGGCGCACACTCTATTCATAAAGCACCACTCCATATTACCAAGTGTGCCTGATTTAGCCACAACGATTAAATTATTTCTTACTTTATCTGTGACTGTCGCGAGCGCCGAAAGATCCTTCTCAAAACTGAAACTAATTAAAACATATCTGAGACGCACCATGGCACAGGAGAGACTGTCAGGGCTGGCCATCTTGAGTATTGAAAATAAACGTGCTCGCAGTCTGGACTTTAAGAGGGTGGTATTGGATTTTGTTTGTTGAAAAGCTTGTTCTATCTATCTTCACAGTACAGTTGTGTAACAATCTGAGTTGAGTGTGCAGGTGGACTTTTTACAACAACTTTGATAATGGAATCAATCCTGCACTCTGCAACAATGAGTAATGAGCAGGAGTCAAATACGTACCCTGGACAGCTCCCGCAATCATGGCATATCGCAGGATCACCTTGACAGCGGTTGTGACATTTTATAGCTTGTAATGGTAAAAAGCTCCAACTGTTTAAAATTTACCCAGTACAGTTAACTCCATAATCTGTGTCCAGTGTTCTAAAGTGGTCTGTTAAATTTCGTTGTGCGTTTGAAATGATAAATATCCTCACTATGAAAGATATTAAAATTCGTCTTCTCTGTGCTGCAGGAAAGGGGCCCACTCAGGGTCAGCTGCAAGGGGGCCTCATGTGTTTGCGTTACGGTGCTATTTAAAGGTGTGCAAAATATGTACGGCTATCTCAAATAATTAACAATTATCAAAATGATTCATAATTATATTAAATAATTGGACTTAATTAATTAAGCTCAACCTCGGGGGCACCACCCTTCGTAAAGGGAAAAATGATAGCCAATTCACTGATTCAGTCTCATAAAATGTACTAAAATATCAATTTGGAACTCTGATTAATAATTAACTTAATAACTACAACCAATATTATCATATCAATAGTGAGTAAAGTTGAAGAATTTTGGAGTTCTACATAGAAGAGGTTGGTAGCATCCTCTCTTGTGCAACATTAAACAGACCAGCATGTATATCCACAAGCATTTATTAAAAGATAACAAAACTAAAACACACAATGGAGTCTAACTAAAAGTAACTCAAATCTAACTAAAAGAACAATAGGGAGTGTGTGTGTGTGTGTGTGTGTGTGTGTGTGTGTCTGCAATACGACAAATAAACAACTTTTAAAATGCTCGTTTTCTGAATGGAGTTCGGATTGATCAGGGTTATGCTAACATTGTAGCTGCTCCATCAACACTCAAAATAACGTCATCTGAATTCTGTATAAATATGAAGTAGTATTAGAGCTAACTAGATAGTGTTGCACTCGGGAGTGCACAAAGCCGTCCCAAGTCCTTTACATAGAAATCAGTCCACAGGGTGTTAGAGTCAACTGAGAAAGTCGGGGAAGGTCTCATTTTTTAAGTTATGTCACAATCTGTTCACACATTGGCAATAAAAAACATTCGGTCTGAATGAAATGATTGGACGGGCTTATTACGGGCCTGTGACAGCCACAGATGTCGGATTTTTTTCTTTTTTTGTCAGAGCATTTGATTTATTGATTGCTGTCGGGATGTAAAGAGAATTTCAACAAATATAACAAAAAAATGCATCTAAAATAAATTGCCAAACCTAGCTTTAAACATCAATATGTTGCCTGTTTGATTTCATTGCAGAGGACTACCTTCCCCTCATCGCTGGATTTGTGGCTGTCACAGTCGTCGCCATCTCCATCGTCTTCCTCTTCATCTTCTCCATTTACTACAAGAACACTAAGATGCGGCGCTACAGTCTTAAAAACCCCAAACTCAGCACCCATAATGGCAACGTAGCTCACAACGGCTGGGACCTGCAGTTTCCTATGACCAAACTGTCTTAGCAGTACATCTGTTGATGGCACAGAAAGGATAGCTGACCACTCTGAATGAGCTGCATCTCTCTGCCAACAGAAACTACAGTGTTTGACAGCCTGAATACCACTCAGCCAGCAGGCTCACACTGGACTGTCTCAACTCTGTCATCCTCGCATCTATTTCCCCACATATATTAGTATTTTACTCCTCATGGAATAATCTAATTATAAAAAAGAGCAACCTTGGCTTGAGATGTACAATTTTATATTTACTACTGGATTTTACCTGTTTTCACTGGACAGACAGAAGAGGAGGAGCAAGGACTCAAAATGTGTCTCTGACTTGCCAGAGAAAGATATTTTTCTATGAGCACAAAGGGAATTTGATATGATTATGAATGTTTTTTTGTTGACTTTGGTTTCACTAATGCTTTATTTATTTATTTTTATAATTTTGCCCCCTTAATATTCACTCAAACTCAGATCTGAGTACGTAATTATTTCACAAACCGATCATTGTTTTAGCATGCATTCAAGAGGTGATGACCCTGAGACTGCCGTGGTTTTAACAGTCACACTAACAGGAAGTGCACCACCTCTTTTTCTTTGCTTATTGGCCTCTCTGCAGGTGTGACATTGAATCTGTGAAAAAGGAGACCAGCTTTGCTCAATTTGTGAACACTATTGCTTGTGCATACTTCACACTGAGCCCATTGTCCCTTCACTTTGTAAGCCACTCTGCACTTCTTTCTGAGTTTGTAGCCTTCTCTGTGCCTGGCCCTCTGCTGTGCCACACTGTGTCAGGCTCTGGCCTTATGGAACAAATTGTCTTGTTCCATAGTTGTATGCTTTTGTATGAATGACTGCAGGTATTTTGGCCTAATGCCTATATGAACTGTATATTCGGGATAACTGGACTGCAGATAGGTATGTAACGTTGCAAATGTTGATTGAGTTGGTGGAGATGAAGTCCTACCTGTGATATTAGAGACATTGTAACACATTTGTGAATACAGCTGAAATATTTCTGACTGTAAAACTGTATTTTAATATTAAAAATGTGGCTTTTCAAACAGATTGCTTTGTTATTGAAACCTTACAGGCCTGAATATATCTGACGTGCACAAATGTATGATCAGAAACATGAGACTAATTTTGTTGTGTTTTCAAACAATAATACTGTGCAATAGCGTATATCAAAAGCTGACAATTTCTTCTTGCCTGGTAAATCCACCTCAGTGCACAGACCTGTGACCAAACCCAAACTTCGAATTTCTGTCTTTTTTGGAAGGAGGAAATAAGGGATTTAAGGATCTAATATCTAAATTGTTCTGCAGTCTTTTACTGGGCTAATAAGGTTAACCAAGAGGGTATAGTCATCTCCATTTTCCTGGGCTGCTGACCCTCAGGGGGACCTCTGTCCTGTACTATCCAGCAGACAGGTTTGATCTTTCAGATTCTGTGGAAATCCTGAAAACGTTGGGTCTGTTTGTTGATTTGGCTCCATACAAGATAAAAGACGTATAAAATCGTTTTGATAGATATAGCAGTTTACAGCACATAGAGGATGCACGTTAGGAGCTAAACTGTATATTTATATAGCAATATACACTCACCGTCCACTTCATTAGGTACACCTTGCTAGTACCAGGTTGGAAACCTTTTGCCTTCAGAACTTCCTTAATTCTTTGTGGCATAGATTCAACCAGGTACTGGAAACATTCCTCAGAAATTTTGGTCTGTGTTTGAGATGATAGCATCACACAGTTGTTGCAAATTTCTCCCGTTCCACCACATCCCAAAGGTGCTCTATTGGATTGAGAAAATTGTGAGTAAACAAATCAAATGAGTAAAAATTGTCATTTTCAAGAAACAAGTTTGAGATGATTTGAGCTTTGTGACATGGCACGCTATTCTTCTGGAAGTAGCAATTAGAAGATAGGTACACTGTGGTCATAAAGGGATGGACATTTAAACGATGCTCAATTGGTACTAGTACTGTTGATACAAGGCAGGATGGATCCATGCTTTCATGTTGTTTACACCAAATTCGGACCCTACCATCTGAATGTTGCAGCAGAAATCGAAACTCATCAGACCAGGCAACGTTTTCCCAATCTTCTATTGTCCAATTTTGGTGAGCCCGTGCCCACTGTACCCTCAGTTTCCTGTTCTTAGCTGACAGGAGTAGCACCCTGTGTGGTCTTCTGCTGCTGTAGCCCATCAGCTTCAAGGTTCGACGTGTTGTGCGTTCAGAGATGCTGCATACCTCGGTTGTAAGGAGTGGTTATTTGAGTGTCTGTTGCCTTTCTATCAGCTCGAACCAGTCTGGCCATTCTCCTCTCCCCTCTGCCATCAACAAGGCATTTTCCCCCAGAGAACTGCCGCTCACTGGATATTTTCTCTTTTTCAGACCATTCTCTGTCAACCCTAGAGATGGTTGTGCGTGAAAGTTCCAGTACATCAGCAGTTTCTGAAATACTCAAACCAGCCCGTGTGGCACCAACAACCATGCCAAGTTCAAAGTCACTTAAATCACCTTTCTTCCCCATTCTGATGCTTGCTTTGAACTTCAGCAGATCGTCTTGACCATGTCTACATGCCTAAATGAATTGAGTTGCTGCCACGTGACTGGCTGATTAGATATTTGCATTAACGAGCAGTTGAACAGGTATACCCAATGAAGTGGCCGGTGAGTATATATAACTTATGCCGCCTTCCTGTGCTGGTGGAAATATTGCAATTACAGAAATTACTCGAGAACTAATTTAGCGTGGGGAGCATAGGTTTTTATGAAAACAGTATGTATAACTTGCATCATCTTCTGGCTTTAAAATGTATTTATTTGCGAGACAGTGAAGGCGTCAAAACAATAGTTTGCCCGTTTGGAAAATACACGAATTTGCTTTCTTGCTGAGAGTTAGCTAGATTTTCCTGCAGTCTCTGCTGATTGCCTGGTAACTGGCCCGCCTTTTCCCAGTCTTCAAGCTCAGCTAACCGGCTGCTGGCTCTGGCTACTTTACTGCGTAGAAATGAGAGTGGTATCAATCTTTTCTCTTCTTTTCAATCATTTCTTTTCTGAAATAGGAGACAACTTGGCTTCTAAGATTCCACCTAGTAAAAATGATCCTTTATGAATTCTCCTGTACTAGAAGATTCTCAGTTTTCTCTGGTTACGGAAGTTGAGGTCAAGAAGGTCCTATACAATCAAAAAGATTAATCTCCTAGTTGTGATCATAGACTGTATATAAAGATAAAGGACATGACAGCTCCCCAAAAGGGAAGCCAAAACATCTCGAACGCCCCCTGGTGGCTGGTCCCAGTACAGGTCATAAATCTTGCCCCCTCTATGTTAGTAGATGGGACATGGGCCAAACTAAAAAATCAAAGTACATGTCAAATAAATTTTTTCCAAAGATGGTTTCTGTCATTTTAGATAGTTCTTATCATGCTGATGTTTGTTCAAGTGTTCGTTCTTCTGATAAGTTTTGTTTTAATTAGTTATTTGATGCTATAAGAACAGGGTTGGACGTCATGATTGACAGCTGTCAATCACAGTGAAGTAGTTGCGGAGGCACATGCAGACATATTTTCAGGAGGGAAGTGGAGATGCATCGTCCATGTTTATATATACTCTATGGTTCTGACATTATCCTTGGCAGTCTGTTTAAATCAGTTCAGGATCGAATACTAATGCCTTTAACTCATATTCTCAATCTTTCCTTACAAAAAGGTTTTGTCCCTGCTGAATTGAAAATAGCAAAAATCATTCCTGTATACAAAGACGATGACCCAGCTATTTTCAATCATTACCGCCCAATTTCAATTCTACCTGTAATGGCAAAAGTGTTGGAAAAACTTTGTTTATCAAAGATTGTTGAATCATCTGGATAGGCATAATATTTTATATACACATCAATATGGGTTTAGAAAGAACCACTTTACTTCTATGGCTGTCTCTTATCTTGTTAATGAAATCTATAAAGCTCGAGATAGAAAGGAAAGCACTATTGGAATCTTCTAAGACTCATCTAAAGCTTTCGATACTGTAAGTCATCCCTTTCTTCTTCATAAACGTTCCCATCTTGGAGTAAAAAAATCTGCGTTGCTCTGGTTTTCGATTTGCCTTAAAGACAGAAAACTTGTACCTCAAGGATCGATCCTTGGGCCATTATTATTTTTAATTTATATCAATGATTTATGTAATGTTTCTAACAAACTGTCTGTCAAGGTATTATTTGCTGATGACAAAACTGTTTTTTAAGACCCCAACGAAACAGCTGAAGTTGTAATGGTTCTGGTTAGGGCAGAGACTCAAGCGCAGAGAGGACACAGGACACGAGGTGAGGTTCAAAGTAATAAAGTCTTTACTTGGAAACCAGGCACTTGATAAAGTGCAGTCTACATGATTTCTGGGTGTACAACTTGATGAGTCTAGCTGAGATTAGCACAGTTACAACTAAAATTGCAAAAAGTGTTGGTATTCTGGGAAAAGTCCGACCTAGGTTGCCACTCTTCTATACTATTCTATGGTTTATACATTTATAGTATATTACTGTAAGTCAGTCTGGGCGAGTAATCCCACTAAACTTGTTCCGATTTTTCAAAAAGAAGCATTAAGAACCATCAACTGTGTGCATCAAACTCATCCATCTCAACCATTGTTTTTCCAGTCAGGCATCATATTTGTATACAGTTCTTTGAATAGGACCCTTCCTTCATATTTTCATGAACAGCGTTCCTACAATCATCAGTGCCATAATTATTCCACTCAAAATAACTATACAGTATACTGTAAACTCCTCCTATCTGTCGAACATCCCAATTACAGTTTAGTTTAATTTACATACACTCCCCTCCAAAAGTATTGGAACAGTGAGGCCAATTCCTGTATTTTTGCTGTAGACTGAAAACATTTGGGTTTGACATCAAAAGATGAATATGAGACAAGAGATCAACATTTCAGCTTTTATTTCCAGGTATTTACATCTGGATCTGATACACAACTTAGAAGATAGCATTATTTGTAACGGAACACCAAATTTTTAGGTGAGCAAAAGTATTGGAACAGATAGACTTAAAATAGATTAAAGTGAATAAGACTTAATATTTAGTTGCAAATCCTTTGCTTGCAATAACTGCATCAAGCCTGTGACCCACTGACATCACCAAACTTTTGCATTCTTCTTTTGTGATGCTTTTCCAGGCTTTCACCGCAGCCTCTTTCGGTTGTTGTTTGTTTTGGGGGGTTACTCCCTTCAGTCTCCTCTTTAGCAGGTAAAATGCATGCTCTATAGGGTTTAAGTCTGGAGATTGACTTGGCCAGTCTAAAACCTTCCACTTCTTGCCCCTGATGAACTCCTTTGTTGTTTTGGCAGTGTGTTTTGGGTCATTATCTTGCTGCACGATGAAGGATCTCCCAATCAGTTTGGTTGCATCTTTCTTTAAATTGGCAGACAAAATGTTTCTGTAGACTTCTGAGTTCATTTTGCTGCTGCCATCATGTGTTACATCATCAATGAAGATTAATGAGCCCGTCCCAGAAGAAGCCATGCAAGCCCAAGCCATGACATTACCTCCACTGTGTTTCACAGATGAGCTTGTATGTTTGGGATCATGAGCAGATCCTTTCTTTCTCCAAACTTTAGCCTTTCCATCACTTTGGTAAAGGTTNACAACAACTGAAAGAGGCTGCGGTGAAAGCCTGGAAAAGCATCACAAAAGAAGAATGCAAAAGTTTGGTGATGTCAGTGGGTCACAGGCTTGATGCAGTTATTGCAAGCAAAGGATTTGCAACTAAATATTAAGTCTTATTCACTTTAATCTATTTTAAGTCTATCTGTTCCAATACTTTTGCTCACCTAAAAATTTGGTGTTCCGTTACAAATAATGCTATCTTCTAAGTTGTGTATCAGATCCAGATGTAAATACCTGGAAATAAAAGCTGAAATGTTGATCTCTTGTCTCATATTCATCTTTTGATGTCAAACCCAAATGTTTTCAGTCTACAGCAAAAATACAGGAATTGGCCTCACTGTTCCAATGCTTTTGGAGGGGAGTGTAGGTGCAATGATGTGGAATGCTCTGCCAGCTCATATTTTAAACTTAACACCTGCACAATTTAAGAAAGCTGTTAAAGGTTTGTTTTTCTCTCTGCAATGCCATCCTTATGGGTAATCTTTGTAAACCGCCCACTAATATCTAGTCATTTAAATTGTTTTCATTCCTTTGTGTATTTGCATATATGGATGTCTGCTAGTGTCTGCAATTTGATCTTTTGTCTTTTTTTCCTTCGTTTTCTCTCTCTTCCTCATCCTTTTAATATTTTTTCTCCTTTTCTAATGGATTAAGGTATGCACTGGAGAGTGCCCTGATCGAGCCCCTCTGAGGGTTTTTTGCATCTCTCCATTGTGCTTTCTGTTGTTTACGTATATATGAACTAGTATCTTTTGCATATGTGTAATCAAATACAAATAAGAAATAAAAATCAGGATTTATGTATTTATTGTACATAAATATGTGCAGTATCCAACCTGTTTGTCACATCCATATCCATAGTCTTTTTTTTTTTTCGGTTTGCTTGTTTAATTTAAAATCTTCATTATGAATTTTCTTTATCATGAAATGCATACATTTAAATTTATACATGTAAATTTGGAAGCAGATAAGCTGCATATGAGAAAATAGTTTTGAAAAAAATAAAGTATAAAAGAAAAGTTTCAAACCTAGTTACAAACTGATTTGCTGAGCTATTATCTAAAATAGAGCAAGTGTAAAGTGCCTCAACATGAACTATATCTTCTGTGTCTTATTATGTTTCATGCACATTGAATTGCCTTGTTGTTGAAAGGTGCCATACAAATAAACTCTTAACTCTTAACCTCACCTTCATGTATTTTGTTTAATTTGTAGCTTAGCAATTATAAAAGAAACTCTACTGGTTCTAAATCATAAACCAGTCTATTTGTAATCTCTCATAACAAACAGACTCATATATCTTCAGATTACAGTTTTGTATGATTAAATCTATTAAATCTATCTATATCTAATTAAATACAAACATGAATCCATGTAAATGTGCTAAAAACATAGTAAATCATGACAGCAGAACTGCCAGGCTATGCAACATCGCCTGACTCATGAACAACACAAATATCCCACACACAAACCACCATCGACTGTACACAGCAACTTCACTGGTTAAGTAGTAAACCATGGTTTACTACGGATCAGGACAACACAGCACCCAGAAGAGCAGCTGAGCAGAGCTGGAATAAGCCACAGAAGGGACATTGTTCACAACAAATGAGTAAACAAATGAAATGAGTGAAAGTAAATAATTTGATCAACTCTTCGTGGGGTTCCTCCTCAGTGTGGCAGGTAGGCTGTCTTCACTTTATTTAAAATGATGCTCTTTATAAGCTTTATAAATTTTATATAATGTACATTTGTGTCTTGTCATTCCACAGAGGACATATTTTAACGATAAACCATGAACTCTATATGTAACACACTGATGTGTAAAAAGGCTGTATGAGCTTCTGCTTAATCAACCAAGCATGTGGTCATCATTAACAGTGAAATAGCGGCAGGTGAAGCTGTTCCATGCAGTAGGCGCAGGACTTTGTTTCAACCAGAAGGGAGCGGTATCATATGAAAAGACAGACACTGTCAGTTCAGCAGGCACCGAGAGCAAAACAGGCTTTAAATAAAAAAAGCAATACTACAAAATAAGATCCATTAGAAGTAAACGTCCTGGCTTCAAAATGGTCCAAAGTAACATTATAGAAGTACTGTCAGCGAAATACATTTAAGTATCAAATTCAAAAGTACTCATTACTCAACTGTAAGTCTAAAGTACAAAGTGTTTTTGTGTTTTTGCTTTCAGATGGACCAGAGTTGATGTGTCCCAGCACTTACACTGCAGTGGAGCACGCTCCACACAACCTCACCTGCATTGTTGAGGGCTATTCCCAACCTTATACGATCTGGTACAAAGATGGCGAGGAGGTGGAACTTCAAGAGAACCTGACAAGAAGCGATACAGTGCAGTGCTTGATCACAGCTTCAAACAGTCTTTCAACTGTCAACGTCACAGTGGACATTATTGTCATGTTATCTACATATTATCTATTAGCATGAGTGATTCCGTGTGTTACACTGGTGCATTTGCTTTCAAAAGTATTTATTACTCAACTGTAAGCCTTAAGTACAAATTGTTGTGTTTTTGCTTTATAATTTGAAAGACAGCCAATCTCTGTGTTTAAAGTTCTTACAAACAGAGGATTACCATGTTACCATTTCAAAGGTCCAAATTGTCAGTTGCTGAGGCACAGCTGGTTGCCACAAAGTGAAGGAAGATAGTACACAGTACAGAAGAAAATGTTCTGAAATTCTTGCAGGTGCCATCAACAAAGTTGTGTAAGTCATGTGCAGGATGTTAAAGAACGTTTATCTTTCACATTCATTTTCCTTAAAGCCGTAACATCATTCATTCTCACGCTTAAGTAAATCTACTGTAATGCATGACATTCAATGAAATTATAAAACCACTTTTGAAAAACATTGTAAAACATGATGTCTGTTTTAAATGTGACATTCACCTTCTACTGTATTTTACAAATTGATGTGTTCAAATCATAATAACACACTTTAGGGTGGAATCAACACTACAGTACATACCGTATTTACACTTTAATAACTAGTGTGACAATATGCTCACTTGACACTGCAGCCAAGTAGGCTGCTCAAAAAAATAACACAGTGCATGACATACTAAAGGGAACCAGGTATGTGTCTGTTTCTGAGAGATAAAACAAGACAATAAAAAGCCAAGCCAAAGTTGGTTGAATCTTCACTTGAAACTCTGACCTCACTTCTCAAAGTGCCTTTGAATCACATTTTCTGCCAAATGTGTGTTCAGAGGTTGATTTGCAGCATAGGCAGTTTACATATTTCTGGAGTTTGTGATAACAAAAGAAAAACTTCACTTTACGGTTAAGATAAAAAGAACATGGAGGTCTCTGAGCACATGTGAGGTATCTCCTACCCACCCCCTCACAAATAATGATTAATTCAAATTAAATCTGACTAACAGGAATCCCACGTTTCAACTTAGTTGGCTTTGGCCTTGCTAATTAGGTTTTCCCAGAGGCTTTGTTATGGTCTCAGAGTGTGTGTATGTGGTCGCTGTGGTTGCCACTGCTGAGGTTACCCAAATCCATATGATATCCAACTGTTTGCAGCAGCCCCCTCCTCCACCTTTAACAAAAGTCTGAAATGCTCCATTCCTTGTTCTCTGAAGACAGAAATCATATTTACAAAGACGTGTGCACGGTTTACAAATCCGTGGGCATAGTTTACAAATCAAAGTGAAGACATTTACTGGGCTCTCCACTGTGATTCACTTTGGGATCACTTTGTTGAATTCAGCACGTGGGGGAGCCAGAGATCATTGACTTCCAATGCAGTGGCTAGTACTGAGAAAAGCCCCTAGACAGAACAAAGAGCCATCAGATAAAGCATTCACATATGCTTCTCTTTCTCCCTGCGGAGGCATTTAACTTCATGCGCAGATTTCATTGGCAGGATTGGAGTTTGGAGGGCTTCTCCTCTGAGCAATCTCGCCCAGATGATGTAGGAGGGTCTTTGCCGTTCAACTGGAAAAATATTTACAGTTTATTGCTCCCAAAATGCGTGACATCATCCTTCACAATCTCTTCACACAGTGCATGCCCCTCCTAAACCCAGTTTTCCCACCCTCTACTGATAAAACCAATCAAGTTGAGGCTATTGCAAATCCAAATGATCAATTATTGACTATATTTTTTTTCTTCTGTTTCTGTCTTTTGGAATAAGAAAGAAATGACTTGTTAGAAAAAACTGAATGAGCTTCTGTCTGAACTCTTTGTCTGTCCCACATCATGCAGCCCCTAAACATTCCCATATGGCTATGATGTCAAGCTTTATGTTGCAGAGCAATGATCCTCTCTTGGGACCGTCAGGCTCAGATAGGTTAGATAGACCCTCCCTCAACCGGAGGACCTGAAACCCACTGTCAGCAAGCATCTGTCCTGCTGAAGTGTTCTTGAGAAGGATACATTTAAATGTGCTGTTTTAGCTTCTCTGAAATTACTGTAAAAGTGCGAGAGAGGGAAAACAATGATTGACTGATTTCCTTATAAAAATGATTCAAGTGATTCATAGTTTTCTCTGGAATCTGTGCAACAGTGTGTAAATGTAAAATGTGTCATCTTCTCCATACTGCGACAGTTGTAATCAGTGGAATATGTGGCAGATACTCTGACTCATCCTCCCCCGCTAACTGGGAACTGTTGTCGGTACACAGTTGAGCAAGGGGGGGGCAGACTGTTCTTGGAGAGGCCTTCTCCTATGACTCAGCTGGACAGGAGTGATCCTCCCTTCATGAAACAATATAACAAAACAATAGCCATCAGGACAAACACTCCCTCGTTTCCAACTGATGAGAGCTGTTGCATTTAAAAGGAGACAGGAGAAAGGAGCAGACAGAAAGTATAATGGTGGAAAGGAAGGGGTGGGGTAAATTGAAACAGAAAACTTGAGACAAGAGAAGGATTTAGGCCAGCAACTGTATGCTAACTTCACATCGGCAGAGATCCAAATCTACTCAATGCATGCTCAGGATGTATTGTCTTTGTTAATAAGCAACGGTGAAGGTGAAATAGTGGAACAGGCTCACAGTGTGATTATTTCAAGGAAACTGATACAATGCAATCAGGAAGTGACAGACACAAGGGACAGGGATTTGAGAGAGAAAGATCCATTGCATGTGGTGTCCGGTGAGCAGAACAGGAGGTCATCTGATAAGAAATAAGATCAGGGGAAGAGTCTTCCAGTCTGAGGCGATTTTTGGCATGGCTTCACCTCTCACACTGATTTTTAACAGTCTTCCTGTCTTTTGTGGACTCTTTAGAATTGTCAGTAGTAAATTGGACATTTCCTGTTTTCTATCTGGTTCCTGCATACATTACACTTACCCTTTCCAATTCCATCACTAACCATTTAATCGTGTCTCATACTTTTTGAAGTTAATTGACTGACCAAGTTTGTTTTGGCACATAGAACTTTGTGAGGACATATCCACGATAGAAAGTCAGCCAAGTATAGCCAGTCACTTTTGTTGGTGATTACTTCCCTTCAATGCTACTTATTTTTAGCCATGCTGGCGCCGGATGGCAATGTTGGTCTGTTGGTCCAGATTGGATGCCACAAACATTTGTACAGACATTCATGGTTCCCACACAATGTATCCTAATGACTTTGGTGATACCCTGACTTTTCCTCTCGTGCCACCATGAGGTTGACATTGATGGATGTCTCAACAACTATGAATTGCCATAAAATTTGGTAGACACATTCACGTCCCCCTCAGAAGGAATTGTAATCATCGTTGACCCCCTGACTTTTCATGTAATGGCATCTTCAGGTCAAAAATCTTGTTTGTCCAATACTTACCAGAAAAACTAATGACATTCCCATCACGCTCAGCTGTACTTTGTTGTCCGTGGTAATTAATGTTAGCATGCTAACACGTTAAACTAAGATGGTGAACGTGGTTAACACTGTACCTGTATGTAAGCATGTTAGCATTGTGATTTTGAGCATGTTAGCATGCTGACATTAACATTTAGCTTAAAGCACCATCAAGCCTAAGTACAGCCTCAGAGTGCTAGCATGGCTGCAGACTCTATAGTCTTGTTATCAGTGTTTTCTCCAAACTGAGGCCAAAATTACCAGTCAGTTGTATAAATTATGCATATTGCTACAAGCATGATTTGGTGTGTTGTAATATCACAGTCATATTCTCACATAAAGGTTTTGGGTGCAGATATGAGTGATCAGGTAGGCTTGCATCTGGAATACTGAAGCTTCTGGGAATTTTTCCAAGAGAGTCGCATTTACAGTATCCTTCCCGAAAGCACACATGCATTCCAGATATGACCTATGCTCCGTTTAATGATCAAGGGAAGAACGCAATCTTGGCAGGAGAATTCATCTTACTCAATGTTGTGGTATGCAGAGTCTTAACTCTCAGTGGGGAGTCTGTGCAGTGTGAGGGCTGCATAGAAATCACGGAAAGTGTTTTGACACTAAATTTGAATATGAAGATAAATGACATCCGTTGCGCAACAGCTTTTTGGATCTGGAATACAAGTTGTAGTTTTACTCTGAAATTTCTTTCAACCTTTAACGATTTGGGAGGTGAATTATCTTTAACGGATGAGTGAGAGATCCTCTTTGGAAACCAGTTGAGTCGGCTGAACCTGTGCTGACTTATCCTGCAGTTTTCCCAGCTGGTGTGGAGGACAGAGCAATATCCATGGTTTCCCTATGTGTAAAAAGCCATTTTAGGAAATCCTCTCTACGGTCTGTCCAGCCACCCTGACACTGGCATCGTTTCTCTTGCACAAGATAAAGCAAATGGCTTCCAAATGCCAGCAGAGACACAAGGAATCTTGCAGGACACAGAGGGTCCTCTGTTAGACTTGTGCATTCTCCATGCTCACATTACAGTAAGCTTTGCTTCAGTAAGTAAATGGACAACACTCATATTGTTGCAGTGTGACTGTCTCTCGTGTTATTCTGTTTCCACAAATCTGCTGGTTGAACATTAAATACCCGCTCAGTTTTACATGGAGAGTGAGAAAATAGCATCTGGTCACCAAAGCTGATGCAGGTATTTTTCTTAGTACAAGGCCACCCTATCAGTGTCCCGACAAGTCATTAGTCTCTGGATGGTACTGGATCTGCCCTCATTCTTTCACGTGTAGTCAAGTGTTTTTCCTTGTCCTTTTCATTGTCATATTTGTGTAGTCGTTTCCTCTTTGGCACAGGAAACGGTTTAAAGATGTAGCGTCGTCTCCTGGAGTCCCTTAGATCCTTTATGTATTCACTTGTATATCCAGGCAGCTCATTTCTTTCACCCCCTCCCCCCCCAAGTGTTCTCGTACCCAGGAATGTCCATAAAGGGCATGTTCATAAGTAACCTGCACTTACCAAGACAAGAATGAGTTTGATTACAGAATCTCAAGGTTTGTTTAGTTTTTGTTCCTAATCTTTTATTCCAGGTTTTTTATTATATTGACCAGGGATTTCTGTTCATATGCGAGACAATACACAAACAATGTGGAAAGGGGGATGGAGAAATTAATATAAAAAGTGAATCCATTGCTGGAAATGGATCAACACCGTCATATCATCAAGTAAAAGAAACCCTTTGTCGTGAGAGAAAAAAACATCCTGTACTCGAGCTGCCATTTTTCACACCATTAATTATCCTGCGACTCACTTGTGTAAACATCTGAGCACAGTTAATCCAAATGAGGTGGAAAAAGCTTTAGATGCGGCCGCTGAGGTCGTTCCGAACAGGAAGTACACATTGCAAATAAAAGCTGATAGGCTGGTTGATAACATTTAGGAGACTCAAACACACTTTGGACACTTTTGAACATTTCAGTTTGTTTGTTTTCTTTCCAGTTCCTCAGTTTTTGTTGCTGGGAAACACAGACCATTGTCAGTGATTAAAGCTTACTATTGGCATGTGACCAGTACCAAACCTTCTGGAGTGAAAGTGGAGAGTAGTGCATGTAATGCTGGTTTTTAGTTTTTGTGAATAGGGAGTGTTTCAGCAACATGACTGGAATCTCAATGCTTGTTTTCTTAACTGAAGCCCCCTGTTTGTCTTTCAGGGCCCCCCTTGTTGCATATCTTCTTCTATCCTGTCCTTCTGCTCCCATCTGAAGGACTGCTGAAATAACTCTTGACCCTGACTGGATTAAAGACATCTTACTGTGTGCAGCTGTTTATTCTCAGCGTTCTCACTTTCCCTATTTTAACTACAAACACAATGTTCTGGTTTCTATTCATCATTTCTGTGGGTCACCGGAGCCCAGGGAGGATGTGATTACACTGCATGCTCCATGCTCCCCTACAAAATCTGTGTCTCAGCCTCCAGATTTGTTATTTATTGCTGGAGATAAGCCTCCCAAGAAGCCATCACTCTGCGGTTACTCATCATTAGCATTCCTACAACCATTCCATCAGTGCATGAGAGCAAATTTTCCCCACTCCAGAGACTTCATATCCTCCTGGAATATCCCGACCTTCTGAAATCTGAAAACAACCAAAAACAGGATGTCACTACATGCTGAGTAGTGTGGAAATTCCACATATTGTATTTGCTTCTTCCTGAAAGTGAAAGACACCTCATTGACTCAAAAAGTGTTGTCTAATAAGTCATCATGTTTATTTTATTACAAAGCTCTATTAAATGATACTGCACTATTCTTAATAAGAACATATACACCATGTCTCATTTCTGAATAATTATTACATCAAAAATGATCCAGAAGTAATAAAAATGTTGTGTTGGTCTAAAATATGTAAACATGGTGCTGGTAGAGCTGCAAACACTCAATCTGTCTCGAAATGTGGGTGTGTGGGTGTGAATCTATGCGCTGGAGACCTTAAGAAGCGTGGGCATAATGAAGGCTTCCAGCGTGCATACGAAACATTTTAGATGGTTTAGCCTGATTGAGAAACAGAGCATGATACCATGACTGTCATCAAATGTGTTCCTTACTAGTATGGCTTTTTTAATTTCTCGTAGTAAAGCGGTGCTCAGGCAGACTTTATGTAAATATCTGCGCATGGTGGAATAAAGATGTCTACAAGCGTTTGAACTTAAATTGAAATATACTTAAACATTAAAGGTAAAAGCACTCATAATGAAGCACAGTTACTCTCAAAGTTACACCTTGTGCATCAGGAGTACAGTAAGTACTTTCTTTTCTTTTATAAAAATCTTTTTTCATTTGTTCTGTTTCCATATATTTCAGAATCTTTCCACAAAGTCAGATATGATTGAGATATATTGGTCCAACTGGCAATATGATTTTTGCATTAACATTGTTTCTTTGGGGGAGAAAAGATTTTTAAAAACAGGAGCTGTTAAAAGTTTGTTTATATTTGTAAACACAGCAGTAAAACAGGCCTATATTTTCACTTACAGGCAGTTGAAACACATGAAAAAATATTTAAATTAGCGACTTTTGCTCAAATGTATATGGTCATTAAAAAAAAAAAAACATTTAAAAAGTTTACAAACTGATTTGCTGAGCTGTAATCGAAAATAGAGGAAGTGTAAAGTGCCTCAACATGAACTATATCTTCCGTGTCTTATTATGTTTCAGGCACATTGAATTGCCTTGTTGTTGAAAGGTGCCATACAAACTCTTAACCTTATCTTCATGTATTTTGTTTAATTTGTAGCTTAATTTTAAAAGAAACTCCAGTGGTTATAAATCCTAAACCACTCAATCCATTTGTAATCACTCATAACAAACAGGCTCAAATATCTTCAGATTACACTTTTGTATGATTAAATCTAATTAAATACAAATATGAATCCATGTAAATGTGCTAAAAAAACATAGCAAATCATGACAGCAGAATTGCCAGGCTATGTAACATCGCCTGACTCATGAATAACAGAAATATCCCACACACAAACCACGATCGACTGTACAGAGAGAGTGTGTGTGTGGTGAGAGAGAGGGAGAGTAAGAGAGAGAAAGGCAGCGCGTCCACCAGTGTGTTGGCTGTGTTTCTCTCTCTCCTCCTCCCCTCTGAATGTACTTCACTGGTTTACTACGGATCAGGACAACACAGCACCCAGAAGAGCAGCTGAGCAGAGCTGGAATAAGCCACGGAAGGGACATTGTTCACATCAAATGAGTAAACAAATCAAATGAGTGAAAGTACATCATTTGTTCGACTCTTCGTGGGGTTCTTCCTCAGTGCGGCAGGTAGGTGGTCTTCACTTTATTTAAAATGATGCTCTTTATAAGCTTCATAAATTTTATATAATGTACATTTGAGTCTTGTCATTCCAAAGAGGGCATATTTTAACGATAAACCATGAACTCTATATGTAACACACTGAAATGTGAAAAGGCTGTATGAGCTTCTGCTTAATCAACCAAGCATGTGGTCATCATTAACAGTAAAATAGCGGCAGGTAAAGCTGGTACATGCAGTATGTGCAGGACTTTGTTTTAACCAGAAGGGAGCGGTATCATATGAAAAACAGACACTGTCAGCTCAGCAGGCACAGAGAGCAAACTGGCTTTAACAAAGAAGTTTCACATACCCACGTTTGAATGTGAAACTGAAACAATCTTTTACAAAGGCACTCAATAATCCCTCAATAAATCTCAAAAGGAACATGAAAAACTTTTGTGTGCAGCAAGTATCAGAGGAAAAACATCAATTTACCTTCAACTAATAAATGACATATTTATAGTTTAAAATACACACTGTGCTTTAGCATGTACATCCATCTATAAATCCTATGTGCTGTATATATGCCTATACTGGACATATCCACCCACCTCATGTATATAAAATAATCTGTTCAGCTTTATTGTCTTTGTTTTCGATGTATGTCTGTTTCTATCTTCCTGTAAATTATTCTAGGATATGTGTGTAACACTGAGAGCAACTTAAAAGTCAAATTCAAATCAGTCAAATTCCTTGTTTGTGTGCACATACTCAGCCAATAAAGCTGATTCTGACTCTGAAATTCAGTCATTTATTTTGGTAACATTGTTGCTTTGTTGTTGTTTGCATTGGTTATAGCTGTACATCTTGGAAGAAAGCTGAAGAATATCCTACATTTATCTTACAACATTGAATTTTCACTAGTGAGGCTATTGAAAAGAGTTAGAGGAATATGTAGGTGAGACCACATGGACAGATATTGTCTACCTTAATCACAAACCTCCCGTTCTTAAAGATTCATTTGATAACATCGCCAGGTCATCGTGGGGATTGTAATTATGTCATCATGGGGATTCTCTGAAAGCAGTAACCAGATCAAAAGTACATATTAATCTAATATTCACTTTTCCTACTTTTAAAGCTATGATCTTTGACGAGTTGTTAATTGTTTTTGTTCACAAAGTCGTTTAAAAGAAGTTGTGGAAGCAGTATAGGGACAAAGTGAAAGGCTTTTGTGGCCAGTCGGGACAATTTGGGGAAAGACCCAACTCATTGACACGTTAGGAAAACCAGGATCATAGTGATGAAGGGTTGTTACAAAGTATTGCTTACTTGGAGTGAACTGTAAAAATTAGGATGAATACATCTTTTTCAACTTTTTGACTGAGTCAGAATTTTTCAACCTTTTTATTACGTAACTACAGCTTCCATGAGTCTTTGACATGCAGAGGGCATGCACTCAAAACCCACATGGGAGGAAGTTAAAAAAAAACATTTTTAATTACCTTACTGACAATACATAAAAGGCAAACTTTGCGATGAAATGTTTCTCTTGTGGCAGTTATGCAAATACAACACAAGTAATTGCGCTCCCATGCTGTAGGTGTACATGCCTCCTGCCCCATTGAGTTGAGCCCCCCAAGTGTTGTGGTGAGATATGGAGATCCAGTCTCAATCAACTGCAGCACATCGGAGAGCCTGTTCCAAGGAATGGGCTGGGAGGCTTCACAAGGAGGCACAGGTCTAGAGAAAGTCAAGCATCTGACCTGGACTGTGGAGAGGCTAACCAAATGGACCATCTCTCCCTTATGCTACTTCAACCCATCGCCAGATAGTCCATTTGGACAGTGCTCCATGAACCCAAAAGTAGTACTTTACAGTAAGTGTTGCTTATTTTTGCACATAACAGAGTGATACTATGACTGTGTCTGATAACCTCTACTTTTTCTCCAGCATTCCCAGAAACCATCAGTATCAGCTCCAGCAGTGGCTCTGATGGTGTGATGAAAGAAAACAAGGAATATGACTTTACATGCCACATCCAGAATATAGCACCTGTTCAAAATCTCACTGTAAGGTGGTACAAAGGAGGCACAATCTTCNNAAGGAACCAGTGGATCAGTCATCTGTCCTCAGCTTTAGACCGACAAGAGAAGACAACAGAGTCACGTTCAGATGCGAGGCACATTTGGACCTGGGGCCGGAAGGGCCACAATTTAACATATCTTCACAGGAGTATAATATTACAGTTAATTGTAAGTATATCACGTGTACTTTCCTATTTGAAATGTCCCTAAAGGGATATTTAGGTTATTTCAAATGGTCAATTTTAATGTTTGTTATGTCGTTTGGATTTATATTTACATTTTTTATGCTATTTTCACTAGAGCTGCAACAATTAGTCGATCAACAGAAAATGTAAAAGCAGCTATATTTGATCATAACTGATAATTGTGGAAGTCAATTGTCAAGAAGAAATGCCAAACATTTGACTGTTTCAGCTTCTAAATTGCGAGGATTTGCTGCTTTTTCCTCTCTTACTATAGTAAACTGAATATCTTTGGGCGTTCACTATGCGTACATTATGCTATAATAAGTTCTACTTAGCTGTAAATGATCAAGACCATACATGTCTAAAAGGGGAAAACACCAATATTTCAGTCAGTTCTCGTGCCTCTTTTGCGTCTTCTGTTAAATAAAAGTAAAACAATATAATATAATGGTTGCTGTGTTTGCTTCTGTTTAGTTGGACCACATATACAGTGTTCTGCTCCTGAGTTACTGGAAGGGGAAACTTTGGAGAAGAAATGCCCTGTGATAGGAAATCCCACCCCGTTCGTCCAATGGCTGAAAAATGGACAGCCCATTGACCCGACCATCCCTCTAAGAAGGGGGGATGCAGGAAATTACACCGTTAGTGCTGAGGGCCATTCCTTCATCAAGAAGACATTCCTGGTTCCTGTATTGTGTGAGTGTCACATCCAGTCATCAGCACAAACAGCCAGACCACCACATGAAGAAGAAAAACATTTTGTTCTCTCATTTTTAACATAGACTCTTTGGGTTCTGCTTTTAATTTTTGTCATATCTCCAGGATTGTTTCCTGTAATATTGTCCTTTTTTTAGTGTTTATATTTGCAACTTGCTTGATGCACAAATAAAGCTTGGGTCTAGCTGCTGTTAGGGTGCTAGATGGCAGTGGTGGAAGAAGAACTCAGATCTTTTACTTCAGTAAAAAAAAAAAGCAACACTACATAAGAAAATGATTCCATTACAAGTAAACGTCCTGGCTTAAAAATGTAACTTCAGTATATAAGTATTGTCAGCAAAATATATTAAAGTTTCAAATTCAAAAGTATTCATTATGCAGAATGGCCAAAGTGCAATTTTAACAACTTTATATACTGTTGTGTAGTTTCATCTATAACAACACATCATATTATATTAATTGATCAAATGTTTTGGATGTAAAATCTTACTGTGCAAAGTAACTAGTAACAGCCATCTGATAAGTGTAGTGAAATAAAAATTACAATATTTGCTTCTGAAATGCAAATATAAAGTAGCATGAAATAGAAATATTCAAGTAAAGTACTAGTATCTCCAAATTGTACTGAAGCACAGTACTTGAGTACGTTTTGTGTTTTTGCTTTCAGATGGACCAGAGTTGATGTGTCCCAGCACTTACACTGCACTGGAGTACGTTCCTCACAACTTCACCTGTACTGTTGAGGGCTATCCTCAACCTGAGACGATCTGGTACAAAGACGGCGAGGAGGTGGAACTTCCAGAGAGCCTGACAAGAAGCCATCAAGGGCAGTACTTGATCACAGCTTCAAACAGTCTTTCAACTTTCAATGTCACAGTGGACATTATTGTCACATGTAAGTTATCTACATATTATCTATTAGCAAGAGTGAATCCATATGTTACACTGGTGCATTTGCTTTCTCTCAGGCTTATATTGTTTAAATTGTTGTCTCTAGACCCACCTTCACAGATTGTTGAGCTTGAGGACTCTGAAGTCGATGTTGATTCTACTGTGTCGCTGAAGTGCTCCTCCATGGGCAACCCGCGACCAAAATATTTCTGGAATTATTACCGGACCGACAATGTGATGGAGAAAAGTGAAGATGGAGTGTCTCGTCTGCTCATCCAAAATGCTACTGCATACAACATGGGCTCCTACACATGCCACGCCTGGAATGACAGAGGAAATGTCTCTAAAACAGCCAGAGTCACTGTAAAAGGTAGGGTCAATATAATATATCTACCACTTTAATGTAATCGGAAGGGTAATACAATCATTTAAATGGCTCGTCTATCATCAGTAGCCTGCTCGTTAACATTATTATGTTAAGTGCCGTGGTTTTGTTATGTGCAATATGATAGTATGCATGATGTAAGACTTTCAGTACATTTTGAAATGACTTCACTCCTAATAAGATAAAATAAGATAATCCTTTATACAGGGTTCCCACACATTTTCATGGACAAAATTTCAAAACTTTTCCATGACTTTCCAAGGAACCATGATAAAANNAAAATTTCCATGACCATTCACAACCTATAAATACACAGACAGAACTGTATAGTATAGTTCACTCCAAATGTTAAAGCGGAAGTAGGTAACCTGTGTAAAAATAACTTTTAGTCATATTTGCTAAAACTGTCACTATGTCCTGACAGTAGTACATGAGACAGATAATCTGTGAAAAAAATCCGGCTCCTCTGACTCCATCTAGTGCTCTGAATGCCATTTGCAAGAATCCACCGCACTGGAATCAAAACAACCAATCAGAGCCAGGTATCTGAGTATCTGACGGAGTGTCTCACTGCTCCTGCACACGCTGCGAGCAGCTCCCCTCCCCTGTGCATGCGCTAACTTGGACAAGCTCTGTATCTTCAGAGCGGATGCAATGGCGGACAAACAACTGCCGAACAACCAAGCGATGAGAAAACTGCCCATCCCTTCTTTGTCTACTTTGATCTACTTAAGGCAATATCTAGTGTATGGAAGTTTTCTTATTGTACTCAGCTTCTTCTGAAGGAACGGGAACATAACCAGACATGTCTGCAGTTTGCACACAGCACCAGGAATATTGTCAAATCAAGTTGAAATGTAGATGAGTAGCACAATCTCTGTTGAGCAAACATAAGGCACTGGGGCACACCCAGTTTACTGTTAGCTGCACCACTTGTCCTCAGTGCTTTTATCCTCCTATTACTTCTTCCTAATTACTTTTCAGAAGAATAACCTGCTGCCTATCCTGCTGCTGAAGGAGCTGTGGTGGTCAGCATGCTTTGTGTTGAAAGCTCAAAATATTGACAAACAATGGAGACACTGTTACACTTCAAGTAGATTTTCAATATTTCCAGAGGAAGAGCAGGGACCAAAAATCAATTCCCTGAATCACCCACTGAGCACTGCAAGCTAGAAGAGAGTACTGAGCAAGCACTTCTTTGCACATGCAGACAGTGTGTGTGTAAGTATATTTCAATAAACATATATGAAGCAGACAGATGACACTTAATTCAGTACAACAGCCCTTGTACTTGACAATGTTGCTGTGATAAAGGGACTTGAGGATCTCTATCTCCTTCATCCAGCCCTCAGGAACATGACCATCTTCTTGTTTCAAAGCCTTCACTGCCAGACGCTCTCCTGGCCCATCGTTGGCTGGGTCATACAGGTAGAGAGTCACCTTTCCAAAGTGACCCTGGTGTTACGGACTAGTTAGGTCTAGGGGTTAAGTGCTAATTATTCAATACTAGTCCTAACCTGGAGTGTGTGGAAAAGGGGGAATCAAGGACAGAACCAGGAGCAGATGGATCGGTTTCCAAAACTAGAGAAATGGCAGAGAGGTGGGTTAGCTTACTGAGTCAGGCAGCCTCGCCAGCGCTGGTCTCTGCTCTCATGAGCAGCGAGCTCCGTCCTGGTGCTTCAGTTCAGTTTAGGTTGTTGGTGGATGGATCCCCAAAATAACACAGAGCTGGTTTTCTACAAAAAGTCCATGAGCTGGAAGGATGTGAAGCTGTAGTGTCCTGAGTAGCCGTGGCGGTTTCCGAGCGGTCGAGACTGGCAGCACTCATTCAACTCTTGCACGCCCCTGAGCCTCATCATGTTCTTAAATAACTCCACTGGGTGCGTGCGCACCTCCCAGTGACGTCTTTATCAACACCCAGCATAACCACACCTCATATTATTTCTCAATGAAAACCATTCCAAAGTGTGTAGGACATAGAAAATAAAAATAGAGAGGAATTATAACCCCCCTATCACTCCTAACACTGGAGACAGAATGAGCAGTGGATTACTCTCGAACATGCAGGAAAAAGAAAACTACTTCCTGCATCTTTTTCAGATAGCTTTTATTGAACATACTAGGGTCTTTGTCAGGGACAGTTTGAAATGAACTACTATTGGATGGCAATGAACTTTAGTACAGATGTTTCAGGATCAATTGTGACAACTTTGGTGATCTCCTGACTAATCAGTTCAAAACTGCAATAGCTCAACACTTTGGATTATGACTAAATACTTCCAAAACTGATTCTTTCCCATCAGCCTTTGCTGTTAGCTACTTTGTCCATCCATCCATCCATTCTCTTATGCTTATCTGGGGCTGGGTCACGGTGGCAGCAGGCTAAGCAGAGTGTTCCAGACGTCCCTCTTTTCCAGCTCCTCCGAGGGGATCCAGAGGCGTTCCAAGGCCAGATGAGATATGTAATCCCTTCATCGTGTTCTGGGTCTGCCCCGGGGTCTCCTACCAGTTGGACATGCCTGGAAAACCTCCAAAGGAAGGTACACAGAAGGCATCCTGACCAGATGCCCAAACCACCTCAACTGGATCCTTTTGACGCAAAGGAGCAGTGGCTCTACTCTGAGCTCCCTCCGGATGTCTGAGCTCCTCACCCTATCTCTAAGACTGAGCCCAGCCACCCTACGGAGGAAACTCATTTCGGCTGCTTGTATCTGCAATCTCATTCTTTTGGTCACTACCCAAAGCTCATGAACATAGGTGAGGGTTGGAACGTAGATCGACTGGTAAACCGAAAACTTTGCCTTCCGGCTCAGCTCTCTCTTCACCACAACAGTCCGGTACAACGCCCGCATTACTGCTGCCGCAGAACCAATCCGTCTGTCCATCTCATGCACCATTTTGCCCTCACTCATAAACAAGATCCCGAGATACTTGAACTCCTTTGCTTGGGGCAGTAACTAACTCCCAACGCAGAAGGAGCAATCCAACGTTTTCTGAAACATGGCCTCAGACTTGGAGGTGCTGACTCTCATCCCAACCGCTTCACACTCGGCTGCAAACCGCCCCAGTGAGTGCTGGAGATCCGGTCTGATGAAGCCAACAGGACCACATCATCTGCAAATAGCAGAGACGCAATTCTGAGGTCCCCAAACCGGATACTCTCCCCCCCCTGGCTGCGCCCTGAGATCCTGTCCATGAATATCACAAACAGAATCGGAGACAAGGGGCAACCCTGGCGGAGGCCAACACTCGCCAAAAATGTATTTGACTTTGTGCCGAGAATACGGACACAGCTCTCACTTTGGTTATATAAAGACCGGATGGCTCGTAGAAACGGCCTCGGTACCCCATACTCCCGCAGTACCCCCCACAGGGTTGTAGGCCTTCTTCAAGTCTACAAAACACATGTAAACTAGATGGGCAAATTAACTGACCCCCCCAGCAGCCCTGTGAGATTAAAGAGCTGGTCCACTGTTCCACGGCCAGGACGGAATCCACATTGCTCCTCCTGGATCTGAGGTTCAGAGCCTCCTTTCCAGCACCCTGGAGTACATTTTCCCGGAGAGTCTGAGCAGTGTGACAGCACACCCTCCGGTCCCCCTTTTTAAAGATGGGAACCACCACCCCGGTCTGCCACTCCACAGGTGCTGTCCCTGACCTCCATGCGACACTGAAGAGGCATGTCAGCCAAGACCACCTAACAATGTCCAGAGCCTTCAGCATCGCAGCCTCCACCAGACATTCCCAGTTCACCCTCACTACACGTTTGGGTTTACAAGGTCTGTCCAGCAGTCTCCCCCGCCATCTGATCCAACTCACCACCAGGTGGTAATCAGTTGACAGCTCCTCTCTTCACTCAAGTATCCAAGACATACGGCCGCTCTGAAGATACGACCACAAAGTCGATCATCGATCTTTGGCCTAAGGTGTTCTGGTACCAGGTACACTTATGAACCACCCCATGCTCGAACATGATGTTTGTTATTGCCAATCCATGACTAGCACAGAAGTCCAACAGCAAAACACCACTCAGGTTCAGATCAGGCTGGCCGTTCCTCCCAATCACCCCCCTCCAGGTTTCTCTGTCATTGCCCATGTGAGCGTTGAAGTCCCCCAGCAGAACTACAGAGTCCTTAGGCGGTATCCCTTCCAGAACACCACCCAGCAACTCCAAGAAGGCCGGGTACTCTGAACTGCCGTTCAGTGCATAAGCACAAACAACAGTCAGAGCCTTCCTCCCAGTGACTTGCAGTTGCATAGAGGCGACCCTCTTGTTCACCGGGGAGAACTCCGACACAGAAGCACTCAGCCGGGGGCTTGTGAGTATCCCCACACCCATCTGGCCTGGGCAACTCCACAAAAGGAGAGAGTCCAGCCCCTCTCCAGGACTTTGGTTCCAGAACCAGTGCTATGCGTAGAGGTGAGCCCAACTATATCTAGCTGGTACTACGCTGGTTCCACGTCCCTAGAGCCAGTCTGCCATGCCACGGGATCAGCATACCTAGGTCCTCACCTTTGCATGCCGCCCGGTTTACAAAGCACCCGACCCCAGTGCCTATTCATGCAGGTGGTGAGTCCACAGGGCGAGCCTACTTTGTGTTTAGCTAATTTTGTTTGCGCTAGCAAATGTTAGCATGCTAACACACTAAACTAAGTTGGTAAACATTATACCTGCTAAACATCAACACGTTAGCATGCTAATTTGTTAGCATTTAGCTCAAAGAACCGCTGTGCCTTCAGTTCAGCCTCCCAGAGCTGCTAGCATGGCTGACTCTTAGACTTGTTTTTTAATATTTACAGTATTTTTGAAAAAAAATGTTACATGCTGTTGTTACGATACCTTGTGCCATAACCAAACTATTACTTTTTTATTTTTCTTATTTTTTATAAACCCCTATGTGCCCATCTATCTAGCTAGCTAGCTAGCTATTCGTTTGTCAATGTATTTATCATAATGCTACAACAAGGCCATTGGTGTCCGGCCTAAAGTCTAACTTGTAGCCAACTAGCAGTCACATTTATAGACACAGTGTGAGGGCTTGCGGTGTGTGTGTGTGTGTGTGTGTGTGTGTGTGTGTGTGTTGGGGGGAGGGCTGTTTCCGAAGTTTCCTCTCCGGTGATGTAGCTGTGGGAGCTGGGCAGTGCATGCAGCCATAGCTTAGCTTAGCTTTCTCCCAAAAAGTCAACAAGTCGCCGCTGGCTCGTCCCATGCAGCTGAGAGGAAGCAGGAGAAACCTCAGAGGCACTCGGTGTAACAGAAGAGGGTCGACAAACTTTATTCTAATGGATGATTTCAACTTTCTTCGTCTCCTTTCAGTCCTCTTGACTTTAGAGCTGCTGTCGCTTTCTAACGGGACAGAGTCGAGTAAGTTGTGCCACTTGAGAGCTAGTTATAGACCTCATGTTTGTATTGAAATGGCTCCATTAACGTTAGACTTATAAGGAACAAAAAGCGGGATTGTTTTGGTCTATTTATGTAGCCTGCTGAGCGACGAGCAGCTAACTTAAAGCAACACAGTGAGGAGACAAGAAAAGCTGAATTCAGTGAGACATAGTCATGTTATGTTACATGTGCTTTGAATGGGAACAAATGATAATTGTGAGTGTGGAAAATAAGTAACATTACTTTGGTGGTGTAAGGTGTGTCTGATTATTTGGAAGCATTGTGAGCTTTTTGTAGGCAATCTTAATGTTTTAAGCCTCCTCTCACATCCTGCGGATATTATAGTTTTCTGATAAAACTGTATATTATATTAGATAGAAATGGGCTGGTGTGAAGCATTTCACTGAGATATGGATATTGCAGTAAAGTCCAGCAAGAAGAATGGTGGGCAGCAAGTGCATACTTTCCTAAGGGAGGGGTATATCCTTCCTGAGCCTTTTCCTGTTGCCTCCTGAGACACAGCTTTTGTTCTACAGACTTGTGCCTTTTCAACACTATTTCGCTGCAGCGCTGGATGTGGGAATGTTGTGTTAAGATAATGGATGTGTATAGTTTTGGACTGGAATAACATTTCTCCCACTCTGCATTCCACAGGTGCCAAGCAAGAATGTCCTATTGAAATAACTCCAAACAGGATGGTGATACAGTACCAAAGCAGAGGCCAGACTGCAACATGCACGCCAACATCCGCAGGCTCCATGAATAAAGACGGAGAAATATACTGGCAGGCTCAGAAGGACTTCAGGACTAACGGCACAACTTGGTTGGTTGACACCAATAAGGACTGGGACCCAAGGCCTGTTTGTACTGCGACGTTTAAAGGAATAGGACCGTGCCAGAAACATTTAAGCTTCACTCTCTACAGTATGTATTGCTAACTTCTTTTGTACTTTCACTGTCATCAACTTGAAACATGTTTCTCAAATTTTATCCTGATTCTTTTTTTCTCCCTATAAAATAATCTCCCTAGAAACACCAGACAGTGTCTCCATCCGTTCTGTGGTTAACTCGAGCTCAGTGTTGGAGGAGAGAGAGTTTCAGCTGCAGTGTGACATTACCAACGTTGCTCCTGCCCGAAACCTTGCTGTGCGGTGGTACAGAGGGAACGAAACCATCGAAACACTTAATAAAAGTGGGGGAATCTTTTTTTACACAAGTTCTACCTTTTCTGTGAGGCCAAGGAAATTTACAAGTGCTAGTTCAAAGCAATACAGCATCCACAGACATGCTAACACGAAATAATTATGCAACATCCATTAAGAGGGACTATTATGCAAGAACTTATAATCACAGAAGTAATGACTACAGATACCACATCACCCCGAAGAGCATTCATTGAGATGATAAACAGTAGATTAGTTCAAATGTGCAAACAGTTAACTTTAATATTAATTGTTATCCCAATGATGGAATGCTTAATTTCCTTTTTTTAGTCAGATATTATTTATTAAACAACCAGCATGGTTGTTTAATGAGTTGTTACTGTGAGGGAAGTTTGTTGAAGTGATACTGTTTTTGTCACCGACTGCAGTATTTAAAAAAACAAGGCTGGTTTCTCACCAGCTTATCTCTTATTTGCATCAGTGTTTGACTTCAAGATACTCTAAAAATCAGCCAGCACATCACTTAATGGTTTTTGTGGCTGTATTTCTAAAGCAGACAAATCTGTGCTCATCAACATAAGGACAAGGAATGCATTGCATCATGATATAAAATATAGATAATTGCACAAAAGTTTTGGCACACATGTTCTCAAGTTTTAGTGTTTATTTTCTTTAGAGTCCAGCAGTGTGTAAATGTCAAATCAAGACATCAGTTTATGTTGACAGAGCCGAGGGTGAAATGATGCAAAACATTAGGAAGTATAAATTAAACACAATCTGCTTTTTGTCTTTTCCTTACTTTGTGTTTTCAGCCTCAATGCGAGTGACTGGCTGCCTGTCTGAGAACAACACAAAGTGTGACATCAGTGTGGTCCGCTCCCCGGTGAATGTGTCATCTACCATCAACATCACTCTGAACAGAAAGCAGAACGGAGCAGACTTAAGGTGTGAGGCTCAGTTGGACCTTGGACCTGAGGGACCACAGCCTCCTCCAATCATGATGTCCAGTCCTCTCAACATCACCATCTACTGTGAGATCACGTTTACCTAACTAACATATTAGTATGAGTGTAGTTCTACTAAATGCACTGTAAATCCTTTGGGGTCATAGTCTGAATATTCTTTGACCTCTCTATCTGCCATTATTTCTCAACAGATAAGCCCATAATTAATACCACAAAGCTCCCAAAGAGAATCCCAGTGTTCAGAGGTTATCCCGAGGAGCTCGTTTGTGAAGCTGACGGTCACCCGCCTCCACAGATCCAGTGGATCTACAGCCCAGACAAAGCCCGTCTGTCTGGATACACGCTCACTGTGTTCGAAGCAGGCTTCTACAACTGCAACGCCACCAATGAAGTTGATTCTATCTCCTTTGAGGTCGAAGTGATTTTAAAAGGTAACGACACTCTTCATCTAAACTCCACTGTGTAATTTTTAGAAGAGAATATGCATGTCTCCCTATAAAACTCTATGATAGATCTTTTTCCTAAATATATAAAGTATACGGTAGTGAAACCAGATCTCTGGCAGAAGGGTTTGAAGCCAGTAAATACGGTCCTCCACTCTTCTCCCCTATGTACAAACTATATAAGAATTTTTTGGGGTTTCTGTTGCTCAAAACTTGAGGTTTAAGCATCTGCAAAATATTATTTAGTAATTTCCCCCCACTTTTTCAGACCAACTGCATTAAAACATTTAGTGGTAGCTCAAGATAAGTCATTAGGTCAGTAGAAAAAAGCTGCAGAGCAAAAGTCATACAGCTTCA
The DNA here is from genome assembly GCA_003416845.1 of Oplegnathus fasciatus. Lineage (NCBI taxonomy): Eukaryota > Metazoa > Chordata > Actinopteri > Centrarchiformes > Oplegnathidae > Oplegnathus > Oplegnathus fasciatus. Next base: position 463,847 of record NTHP01000103.1, read on the forward strand.
AGGAAGATTCTATCCAGCCATATACATTTATTTCAAAATGGCGCCGTGTGATTTCTCTGAGCGGTCTGATACAACGCTGTTTGCGTACAAAGACAGAAACAAAAAGGCAGAAGGCCGGTGGAATGTTTGGAGGTTTGGGTAAGTTTTGTTGAAAATATTCAGCTTCGTTTTATACAATGACTTGTTTTCTGTTGTCAGATGTTCTAATCACAGGGGCTTCTATGTTTTCACAATAATCTTACAAGTACAATTAGCCTATCTTCCTGTCTGAGGGTAGGTCATATGTTAAGGATTGTAAGTAAATAAGTAGCAACCTTTTCATAATTTATATTTCTGCGTCTGCATCCAAATAGTAAAAACAACAAAATTTTAAGAATAAAAGTTCACATAGATGTAGTGAACCAGGATGACAGAAATGGAGACACTTTTTATAGCAGTTTATTTTGAAATTCTTAAACATTAATATGTTGCCTGTTTGATTTCATTACAGAGGACTACCTTCCCCTCATCGCTGGATTTGTGGCTGTCACAGTCGTCGCCATCTCCATCGTCTTCCTCTTCATCTACTCCATTTACTACAAGAACACTAAGATGCGGCGCTACAGTCTTAAAAACCCCAAACTCAGCACCCATAATGGCAACGTAGCTCACAACGGCTGGGACCTGCAGTTTCCTATGACCAAACTGTCTTAGCAGTACATCTGTTGATGGCACAGAAAGGATAGCTGACCACTCTGAATGAGCTGCATCTCTCTGCCAACAGAAACTACAGTGTTTGACAGCCTGAATACCACTCAGCCAGCAGGCTCACACTGGACTGTCTCAACTCTGTCATCCTCGCATCTATTTCCCCACATATATTAGTATTTTACTCCTCATGGAATAATCTAATTATAAAAAAGAGCAACCTTGGCTTGAGATGTACAATTTTATATTTACTACTGGATTTTACCTGTTTTCACTGGACAGACAGAAGAGGAGGAGCAAGGACTCAAAATGTGTCTCTGACTTGCCAGAGAAAGATATTTTTCTATGAGCACAAAGGGAATTTGATATGATTATGAATGTTTTTTTGTTGACTTTGGTTTCACTAATGCTTTATTTATTTATTTTTATAATTTTGCCCCCTTAATATTCACTCAAACTCAGATCTNTAATGCCTATATGAACTGTATATTCGGGATAATATTTTATGTAAATGCAAAATCTTATATTTATTTATATGATAAACAGTAAAGATGGACTGCAGACAGGTATATAATGTTGCAAATGTTGGTTGAGTTGGTGGAGATGAAGTCCTACCTGTGATATTAGAGACATTGTAACACATTTGTGAATACAGCTGTAAATATTTCTGACTGTAAAACTGTATTTTAATATTAAAAATGTGGCTTTTCAAACAGATTGCTTTGTTATTGAAACCTTACAGGCCTGAATATATCACATAAGACTCATTTTGTTGTGTTTTCAAACAATAATAATACTGTGCAATAGCGTATATCAAAAGATGACAATTTCTTCTTGCCAGATAAATCCACCTCAGCACAGACCTGTGACCAAACCCAAACAATTACAGAAATTACTCGAGAACAGTATGTATAACATGCACCATCTTCTGGCTGTAAAATTAATTTATTTGCTAGACAGTGGAAACGTTCAAACGGTAGTTCGCCAGTTTGGGAAATTCCCGAGAGTTAGGTAGCTAAGATTAACTTCCTGTGATTTCCGCTTTCTTGCCTGGCAACTCTTTTCCAGTCTTCAAGCTAAGCTAAGCTAACCGGCTGCTGGCTCAGGCTACTTTACCGCGCAGAAATGAGAGTGGTATCATAGACTTTATAATCAGTCCTCTCGGCAAGAAAGCGAATAAGCAAAATGTTGGACTATTCCTTTGTACCGCCCTCGCTCAAGCCCAGCCCCGCTAACTAAAACGGTCTGGACATGCGAGTTCATGACTGTTTACTTCCGAGCAAACGCACTCCAGAGCATCAGAGCAGCAGTTTACGAGGAGCACGTTAATGCATCACAGGGGAGTTTTACTTTCGGGACTTTCTATGACCGGAGCCACCAGGTGAAAGGAAAGATACGGCACGTAGCTGCGAGGGACAAGGATTGGGAAATAAGTTTGTGAACTGCAACATTTTTCACGTTTCAATTCAGTAAAAGCTGGCACACTGTCGAAATCAATATGTGGTTCTTCATACTCTGCGGCTTGATAGCGTTTACAGGTAAACTCTGTTTTATGTGGTGTTTTTATGTAGTTTTTATTGAGGTACATTGGAGTTAAAAGATCACTGTGTCTCGGTAGTCTGAACGTTACAGCGTCGACTGGCCTACGCCCATTGTTTGATTAACGTTAGTCTGCTTCAACCTGTTGACCACATTTGTTTTGTGTGCGGGGACTAAATTTTAACCACCTCGAGTTTTTGTTGATCATTTCTGGGTACAGAAGGCAACTTGCAGATTGTCAACCTAACTTTAGTTAAGCTTTAGTAAATCATTATACCATATCCCATTTATGGGCAAGACGGCAGCGGCACACAAGATATGGATTTGTAGTCAACAAGAAAAATAGTTTTGTCACCATAATGTCATGTCAGTTTAACTTAAATTTATGAATATATTACTGTATTTATTGCAAACACTCAAGCACCAGAAAGAGAGATCCCACATATTGTTATTGTACATGCAGTTTTATAGTTAAAAAACATGCATTTACAGTGTTGCCAAGGTTTGTTTTGTAACATCCTGTCTGTGAGACCATTCAAACCATTCAATGTGCCTTCGCTGGGTCAAAATCCAGACAAGCAATGCTATAACGCTGTGTAAAACACTGCTGTGTGCATGGCTGCTTGTGCCGTAGGCTTTAACACATACTTTTTACTTCTAGGAAAGCCTGTGAGTTCCTCCTGTCCAGTTGAGATGAGCCCTCCTGCTGTTGTGGTGAGATTCGGAGACCCCTTCTCAGTCAACTGCCGCTCATCATCCAACCAGACAGCGGGAATGGGCTGGGAGTCGTCATACGGAGGCACAGGGCTTCAAACTGGGGTCACTTCTGTTCCCTTAAATATAAACTCTGTGAAAGGCTGGGACATGAGACCACTATGCTTCATCAATCTCCTTAACAGGCAACAGTGTGTGAACACCCTGCCAGTCACTGTTTACAGTAAGTAACACCCC
>NTHP01000103.1:469126-484005 GCA_003416845.1 Oplegnathus fasciatus
AAAAAAAAAAAGAAAGCTCTGATAAACCCACTGTCCACCTGTCCAACACCAAAGCAGCTAGATGATGATGAAATCTGAACATGGAAAAGACACATATTTTTCGAAGGAGTTGGTTTAGATTATAGACCGTATGGTGGAGACTAAAACAGAGCTGAAAGAAAAATATATATTGGACAAATTAGACATAGTACTCTTAAAAGGCCATGATAGGTGGGGACAGTGGGATTGTCAGCTTGTTGTATAGTTCTTCTGCCCCCAAGTGGCCACAATGTTTTGGGTGTGCCTGTGGTCGGTCAGTAGCTGCACTCCTCTTTTTATTACTTAAACAAACTGTCTGATGATAAGTAGATGTATGAGTGGGTACTACTTAATTGTACTGATTCAACAGCCATTGTTGCCTTATTTCCTTATTGCTTATCCTTTCTTTTATTCTACAAGCAGCACAAGAGCTCCAACCCCTTTGCACACGAGAACAAATTTTAAGGCACAAATTGAGTTGCTCCTCGTGATGTTTTTCTCCACTCAGGTATATTTTGTTCCTATTTTTTAGTACATGCTCTCCAGACACCACGATACAGATGGAATTACTTGAGAGTGCTCTGAACACTGCAATGCGGTATAATGTTGATACTGAGTTTTTTATTATTAGTATTACACATTTTTGGGTGTGTGCATAAATTGTGCTCATTTAATGTCTTGTAAAATTATTTTACCAAATCATGTTTTTTATACACACACACACACACACACACATATATATATATATGAACTGGTACAGCTCTGGAATGTTATTATTTTTTGCACTGAAAAGACGAACCATGCCATTTCTGTGACGTGCCAGCGATTTCATACGATAAGACAATCAGTTGCTTTATTGGAATTACCTGAATGTATGCCACTAAATCCTGTGTTAGACATAGAGTTTGTCTGATGTGCCAGTAAAAAAATGTACAAAATGATCATTTCCATTTATAAACCTTTGTTATTATGAAAAGGGGAAAGTTAAGAGTGACAGGAGCTCTTTTAAAGGGAATGTAACTTCAAATGTTAATGTATTGTGTGCATGAGCAGCTTCTGCATGTATGCATCAGCTGTTGAATCAAGCCAGCTTCTCTGTCAGTGACATCCTGAGGCAGAATACTGATTGAGGCAAAGTCAAACCAGTGTCTTTCATTACTATGTTTCACTGCCACCTTTTGTCAACCCTTTGGACCCCTCTCCCTCTCTTTCCCTCTCTATCTCTCTGTCTCATTCAATCCGGCTTACATTATACAGTGGTGAGACTGCCATACTAATTAGTGCTGAACAAAGTGAATGTAAAGGAGAACATTTGTTATTCTGCCTACGGGTGCCAATATAAACCTATTTTTTCTGAAACCATGTTCTTTATGTTCAGTCCCTGTCATTCCCACTAAAGGTTTTACCAGAAAGCACTGTTTGTGTATGCTCTGACTGTTGCTATAACAACCTGGCAGAGTGGATATTGCTCAATTTGTCATGGATAAAAAAATAAAAAAAAGTTTTATTATAGACACACAAGCTTAACATATTTCTCCAGAGAACTTGAAGAGGGAGCAGCATATTCAAAACGAGGCGAGCATTGTGCTGTAATCTGTGCATTGAGATTCCCAGCTGTGCTCGCCATAAATACACCGAAAAGCATCCAATTACTTGCTCACTTGCACTTGCACTTGTGGTCAGAGCGGATACGCTGTGTAGCATTCTGGTCACAGTGTGAGTCTTACAAGCTACATGCTGCACGACACCAACACTCCTGCCCGCTGCGATCTCACAAAGCATGGAGTCCAGAAGCAATAGGAGACGAGCGTGCAAGCAGAACTGAAAACAGGCTTTTTGTTCACAGCCAGTCATGATGTGACAAGAAGACGAGATGAAATCGTTGGTTTGAAAGCGCAACATGGCCACACCTAAGGCTAGAACTTAGAGAACATTAAAAAAAACATCAAACCCTTGCCTCAGTATCATAAATAATGAAGTGTAGTTCAGATGTCTATATTCATGGAGGGTCAAAGGTTCTATCAGTTTAGGCAAGAAAGGAAAGTCTGGCCTACAGAAGTAGTTATCATTGAACTTCACATCTAAATTATTATAAATATATTAGTATACTTCAAAAGTGAAGTTTCCATTTTGTCAACCACATGCTGCACTGCTTAGACTATAATAAACCGGATATTGAAAATGGAAAATTGATGTATAAATCTTGTATCTTAACCACAATATTATTGTGGTATTGTATGTCTACATTATTGCCATTGGGGCATTTGCTGTGGTATTTGTAGGCCTTTCATTTCCTGCTAAAATGACTGTGAGATCAGTGCAGTACAAAGGTTGTGTTTTTCAGAGGCCTACCACCTGTTAAATTTCCCTCTTTCCCCATTACCCCCCACCCCCCAAAGTCAGCTGGGATGAAGGGGGCCCTTTTGTCCCAACATAGTTCCCTGCAGAGTAGCCAAGCTCGTCCAAGTTGGAATTTTCTTTTTCTCGCCCCCTGAATCGACGGCTCAGTGCAGAAAATAACATGGGAAACAACTTTCTCCAATGGATTCTGACGCTTTGCATGGTTTACTCAGGTAAGACGTTGTAGGCGACGTGTTTTTCTCTCGCTTGTTGGGGTTATAGATGATGTTTGGCGGCGTGGTGATAAATGGGAACGTGGGCTGACTTTGACCTGTAGTCGGTGATAAAATACATAAACATTAAGTGTCTCCATATAGATGATGCAATTATCTTGTGAAAACAGTGATAAAGAAAACGTAGGCTAACTAGTCGGTGATAATATGAACATTATAACGACCATCAGTGAAACAACAAGTTAAAGCATTGGTGTATTTTTCATTTAAAAGACGGTCCTCGCAGAATTAGACCATTTTAATTAGTATGGTGTGTACTGTAGATCTTTGTAGCCTAAAAATATGCCTGTTTGTATTTGGGTGGCTACAATTAATATTATGACGCGTTACCACTTCAGCTGTAGGTCTAATTCTATATAGATTAAGTAGGTCAACAAAGTACACATTTTGTTGCCATAACAAAGAAATAATTAGCAAGACAGCTATAAATTCACTATTATACACAGGTGTATTTTAGCAATATAAGGTTATTCCTGATGAATTACTTGTGCTTTTCCTGTGTGTGTTGTAACAGGGTTACATAATAGGTAGCCTACCTACAACCTGCTTGTATACATTAAATATGAACGTGGAAAGAAGGTGACTCTGGCTGTAATGATGATGACTGCTGCTGTGTGTCTCAGCGTCAGGTGAAGGTTGCTCCCTGATCCTCAAGCCCTCCAGGGTCGTGGTGGGCTTTGGGGAGCCGGTGTCGGTGAGCTGTGAAGCCGCTCGCCCGGTACGCGTCCTGGGCTGGGAATCGGCCATCAGTGCTGCACACACTCAGCAGGGCCTGTCTGTCCAGTGGAAGGTAGACAGTCTCATTGATTGGATAGAGGAGCCCATCTGTTATGGGGTGTTTTTCACAGCTCCGAGGCAGTGTGAGGAGAAGCTCAACCTCGTGCTGTACAGTGAGTAAACTCCTGGTTTAATAGAAAGGTATGACTCCCATAAAAGTGTTTGAATGACAAAAACTTTGTTGTTCATTTAGAAACCCCAGACAGCGTCTCCATCAGGCCCGTGAACCACACTGGCCCCATGGTGGCAGGAAAGGAGTACCAGCTGCTCTGCGAGGTTCAGAATATCGCCCCTGTTCAGTACCTGACCCTGAGGTGGTACAGAGGGCAGACTGAGGTTTATAACCACTCCTTTACTGAGCTCACATCTTCCTCGCCTGTCCAAGTGTCCTCTATCCTCATGGTCACACCAACCAAAGCGGAGAATGGAGCGCAGTACAGGTGTGTAGCAGTGCTGGAGCTGGGACCAGAGGGACCACAGCCACCTCCTAGTGTGACCTCAGAGCCCCTTAATGCCTCTGTGTACTGTAAGTCATCTTAAAAAGAGCACTCATATGTTTAATATACTGAAGACAGTACATCTAATCCCTGTGATATTTTCTCTAGTCCCCCCAACCTTCCTCAGTCCTGAACCAGAGGTTTTGGACCTTACAGTGGGTGCTGAAATTACCTTGAACTGCACCGCCACAGGAAACCCCACACCTGCGTACAGCTGGCAATCCTCCCATCCCATTCAGGAGAGGATGGAGGATGAGGCAGTTCTTACCTCCTCCTCGCTGCTCCCAGGGACCTACACCTGCACAGCCTCCAATATGCTGGAGAAGAAGAACAAGCAGTTCATTGTCAAGGCCAAGACCAAAGGTAGAGGGGAGCTCTGAAGTGCACATGTGCACATTGTCTCTATACACTGCGTCCTAATCAGCATCTTCTTTTGCTTTCACTTAGGTGTTTGAAACAAGAGATCCTGAGCTGGGATCAGATGACCACATTGGACACGCAAGGAGAATTCAACCAAGAGGATTTTACTGTTGCAGCTCTGGAGACCGAAATGACAATACATTCATGACTCAACAGATATTTATGAGGATCTTGCTATCAGGCAGAGTTAGATCTCATTTAAAGATCTGAATATACAGTGTTTGGTAACTGTCATTTAATTTGTCAGTATTTTCACATGAACTGTGAGATAGATCTGTGGTTTAGGCTGTAGTTCACTTTTTATGCTTCCCATGTGATATCCTCTATCTAATTTATATTTTTGCTAGACTTATTTTCGTATTAATGAAATTATCTTGTAACATTACAAATGTGTAGCTACTCTTGATATAGCAATGATGACTACATTATCATTAATGTATCAACTTTAATACTAAATGTTAAAGATCACTGTAAATATGAACTGTTTCTTGATTTGCTTATCTTTATGAATAAAAGTGAAATTAAAAATATTGTTTTTAATGTATTTATATTATACATACATATATTTATATAGTAGACCTATTAGTATTAGTGGTATGTTACACAGCTACACTTTACTCATTTTTCAAGTGACATAAAAGCAGTGGTGGAAAAGTATACGTTCACTTAAGTACAACTTTGAGGTACTTGTACTTTACTTGAGTATTTAAATTTCATGCTACTTTATACTTCTACTCCACTACAATTCAGAGGCAAATATTGCACTTTTTACTCCATTACATGTATCATTTATTTTATTTACTAGTTACTTTCACATTAATAATAAAAATTGTAATCAACAAATAAATTATGATGTATTATTTGGGGTCAAGAAATTTTTTTATTGATCCCTTGGTGAAATTCACAAACTACCCAGTGTCACAGTCTGCCCCTCTGTTCCTTCCTCCAGCCACATTCTCACTTCACCAGGTCCCGTATTTGCCATTCTTCACCAGTCCACTGGATGCCCTCAGACTTTTCTCCCTGTTTTCCAGATCCTGCCACTCCCATCTGCCCTGCAATCACCTCATTCACTTCACCTGAGTTTCCCTGCCCACTCTCTCGCCTGTTTCCACTTTCCCCCATCAGCCCTTCAGTATTTAACCAGCCCATTCCCATTCATTCCTTGCCTTGCAATTGAACAGTCCTTTAGTTGTTCAATTGCTTTTTTCCTGTGAAGGTTGTGCTACCTTGCACTATGCACTTTGTACCTGCCTGCACCTTTTCCTGTCTCATTCCAGTTTGTCTGTGAACACTCATCTGCTTGTTTTTTGGACTTCCTCAACTCATACCAGTAAGCCTGTGTATTTTGTAAATAAATCACTTTACTGCATCAGCTCTGCTCTGTCGTCTACATTCGGGTCCTTCCCCTGCTGCCTCACACTCACCCTTCATGATACCCAGCAGTAGGCTACATATAAGAAAAGATAAGCACCACCTTTACCAGCAACATTAATTAATATACATTATTCTGAAATGGGCCATTCTGCATAATGAGTACTTTTTGTACTTGAAGTATAGTTTGATGCTAATGCTTTTGTACTTTTACTTAAGTATAATTTTGAATGCAGGACTTTACCAGAGTATTTCTACACTGTGGTATTGCTACTTTTACTTAAGTCAAAGATCAGAGTACTTTTTGTACCAATGCACAAAAGCATAAGAGCACTTTTGGTTACACAGTAACACAGAGCAGTTTCTCATAATGTCATGTACATATTAGGATTTTCTGGTTAAAAACTACCTTTGATAAGTCCTGTTCAAATCAACTTTTTATTAATATGTGTCATTTATTCTTTTCCCCCCACTCTAAGTGGAGTTTGTCATTTGACTGTATGTGGTACACTGACCTTCAACCACCAGATGTCGCTGTTACACTTTCGCAGGCGTCATTTGATTCGCTGTCGACTCGTCACGTGACCACAACATTGCTTGGCAGGAGGAAGTGGCATTAGCGGCTAACGTTAGCAAACGACCTTTCATCTAAGACCTCACCATCATACGTCCTTCCCACCTGATCGATAAAGGTGGGAGTCGGTTTGTGATGCAGTGTCTGATGTGTATTTGCTTACTGCTCGTGGACAACTTCTGAAAATTGTCCCCGTCTGTTCCCTTTCAGGTATGCCACAGAAAGATCCGTGTCAAAAGCAGGCATGTGCAATTCAAACGTGTTTACAAGGTACATAAAACGCACTGGAATATATATATATATATATATATATATATATATACTCATCATATGTTGTTAAAGCAAATGCTACACTGTCGTTTGGCTAACTCGGCCCCCCTCCTGCAGCTAACAAATACATGGAGAGCATGTGTCAGGATGTGATCCGGGAGATGCGGCGCTGCTGTGAGACGCAGACTGGAAAGTCCATCTGCTGCTCCGGGTTCAAGGACTCAAAACCCCCGGAGAACAAAAGTAACACGTAGCTCCCTGTGGGGTGCTTCTGATGGGAATAATAGTAGTTGTGTCAGTGTTTTATTGACTGTGTAACACTGTCTATCTATATTGCAGCAGTGCAGTGGACTGAGTTGTTTATTACATAATGTGGGAGATATAAATCTGCACAAACACCATAAAATAGGCCTTAAATTATTTTTATCATCTAAATTTGAATAGGCCTTTCTCATAGCAGACATTTTGACATGCCATTGCAGAAAGGCACATGATCACACCTGTGTTTGACAAGTCAAAATGTCACACCTCTCTGGCACAACACAAATTATTAAAATTTACTAAAAGGCGGTTCCACTTAATTGTTTTCTGGGCTTTTCATGTTATTGTGTCCACACCCTGTTCTCAAGTACGAGGCGCATGTTTGTGCATGTCATCAGATCGTGCTACTGGAACAGTCATATTGCACATGTGAGTTGTTAAAGGCCCTGTAAACTGACCCATAGACTGTAAATACTCAGGACGGTGTGAGTGTGTACAGACTGTGCTGTTGAGTCTCCTGTTAGCTTAGGACATTGAGTCTGGTGACCGGGATGCAGTTTTTTAAGAGACTAATTTTTATATGCAAAGGGAAAATCACTGAAAAGCTATGCTAAACATATGAGAACTTAATAAGTTAATTTTGTAATACATTGATAATAAAGCCATTTCAGCCTTTGTTTGCAGACCTCAAACATGCATATTACATAAAACAGTTCTACAGAGTTTATCAGGACAGGAAATGGGAAAGTTCCAGCACCATGGAGCTTCACATCAGCATGTGCAAGAAACAGGTTTCTCTAAATTTGATTGGCACTATATCGCTGTATACTGAATTTCTTGTCTTTAGATAAACTGGTACATCTGTCTACAGTGAAGTTCTGTCTGTGTGATTGCTGTATGTCCAAGCAACTTATGTATTGGTCTAGAAAGAAGCTCTGTATTGCTAGACTGATGCCTAAATAAGAAATGTAGCCTATGGACTGTTTTAATTATTTGTTTGTCAATGTGTTGGCCTTGAAGAATCTTTTTCAACATCCACATTTCAAAATAAAATCCTATAAATGTGAGGTAAGAGGCAAAAGTGACTTTTTATTTTTATTTTTAACATACTTTAAATATACATTTACATTTAATTTATATCATATATCATAGAAACATAAATGTATGTATAAGTGCAACAAATGTATTTGGATTTAGTTCTTTCATTCATCATCTTCTTTAAAAACAGAATTAGCAAATGAGTTTTGTCAGTCATTTTATCTTCTCTATCTAAAGAGTGAACAAGAGATTAGAATAAACAGACAAAATGCTTTCTTTACAGCAGTTTACCAAATGAAGGATGAAGGAGTTGTTGAGAATAGTGAACCTTTTAATACTGCATTCCTACATAAGCAAAGCATATCAACATACACCAGGGAGGTTTTTAAATATTTGCATATAAGTTTTCAGTTTGTGTGTCTGTTGTATAATGTCAAAATAAATTAACCTTGTAAATATCTAAATTAATATGAAAAAGGAAAAATAAAACAATTTTTTCAAAGAAGAATAAATCAATTGTATTTATTTATTTTTTGACATCATTTATAAAGATAGAAAATTAAAGTTTACTTCTGTTAAACTGTGAAAAACAAGTGCTGATAAACGCTTGTTGAAGGCAAAGCTGTTCTTTTCTGACTTCCGGCGTCGTACGTCCGTGTGACGTAGTGACGTATTGACGTCAAACGGAAATTTGCAGCAGCAATTCTTTCTAGAATTTTGTAGCAGTTTCTCGCTAGCCGACGCTAGGTAGGTTTATCTGAGTTTATCTCGGCGAAACACAGCCAGCCGCCGCATTGAACAACAAATACACATTTCTGAAAAGTGCAGCGTTCTTGTGTTGTATGCTTTTTTGATTGGAGATTCGGGTTAGTTCCGTTTAGCCCACTAACTTAGCCGAGTCATATCCCAAGCTAACGCTGTTTGCGTTAGGTTGTTGCTGGCATTATGTCTAGGATAGACTACAGCGTGTGGGACCACATTGAGGTGTCAGACGATGAAGATGACACCCACCCAAACATCGACACACCCAGCCTCTTCAGATGGAGACACCAGGTACAGATTTAAATATACATTAATGGTGCCCATTACACTTTAACTGTTAGCTGGTTCCTGTGCTCACTTTGGTGCTGTGTACAAATGCAAATGATTATATTAGAGTAGATAATAACTTAGCAATGTTTTTTTTGTAAACTTTTTGTATTTAACCCCACATCTGAGAAAGCAAGTGGTAGAGGGTGGAGGTCCACCATAGTTAAAGACTATGGCTCTATAATAGCAATCTATTGCAGATAGATCAGAGGCTATGGTGGACATGAAACCCTTGTACCTGTGGTTGTGACTGATGTTATAGTATTTGTACTTCAGGCACGCGTGGAACGAATGGAAGATTTTCAGAAAAAAGGTGAAGACATGAACAAGACACTCCGTGAATGCCGGCGTAAGCTGGCAGAGGCACAGAAGAAAGTACAAGAGCTGACCATTTCAACAACGGATGATGCCAAAGCAGAGCTGAGCAAAGCCCAGGCTGAGGAGAAGAAACTGAAAAAAGAGGAACGGGAGTGGGAGAAGAAGGTGGACGACCACAACCGGGAAGAGAAGAAGATGCCATGGAACGTCGACACGCTCAGCAAGGATGGTTTCAGCAAGGTGAGGAGAAATGATGGTGTCTGAGGTGATTGTGAGGTAATTTAATAACAGTGTCTCTGTTAACATAGTTTGTTCACCAGACAGCACTGTGAAGTTGATTTTTACATAGTTAAATGTACATGTAAATGTGGTCACAGCTAAAAACATATCTAAGGGATCCGCATTAAGGTTGTTTGTTCATGTAATGTGTTGCTGATATATTGTTTTCAGATTTTTAAATATCAATATCAGTATTGGCCTCAAAAATCCAGTATCGGTTGGGCTATAGTTGACATAATGAAACGTGACTTAGAGCCTGTTTTTGAATTGGTATGGTAATATTTACACCTACAGTATTCACCATGCAGCCCCTATTTCAACAAAATAAAGTGATTTAGAAGAGTGTAATGATACAATAGTAACAAGTAAATTAATTGTTAAAGAATAGCACTGGCATTATTTTATATTTTTATTATCAGCTTATTCCCTAAAGAGAACAAAACCAACAATGAATTTATCCTGGTAATAAGTATCATCAGAGTAGTCAGAGCCTGATATTGCCTATCCCTTTTCTGCATAGAACTCCATTTTTGTCTAAACACACAGAGACTAATTAACATGAAATGTAACCTAACCCTAACCTACGTTGGTTCTTGACAGCCATATTGATTTCTCAAATTGTGCACAGAATTTGGTTTTATCTGTGTCTTCGTAATGTACAAATCTCTGACTCCTCATACACTTTAGTTAATCTTTTTATTTTCCAGCGATGTCCGATAAGACATTCCCTCTAAAGGTATCGGAGTCTGTAATGATTATTTTCTGCCACTGTCTGTCCTCCATAGAGCATTGTTAATATCAGCCCTGAATCTGCTGAAGAGACCGAAGAACAGAAGGAGCAAAAGCATAAAACCTTTGTGGAGAAATATGAGAAGCAGATCAAACATTTCGGTAAGGATTGTTGACATCCATTCAGCATTGTTATTTACTGCATGTTAACAGGGCATTGGTATTTGAAAGTAGAGATGGTTCTTCATTGCTGTCTGTACTGCAGGCATGATGCGACGTTGGGATGACAGCCAGAAGTACCTCTCTGACAATCCTCATCTAGTATGTGAAGAGACTGCCAACTACCTGGTCATCATGTGCATTGACCTTGAAGTTGAGGAGGTAAACACGACAAAACACAATGTGTTTTTCAACATTTTGTTCTAAGGGCACTCATATTCCATACATTACATGTATTTTAAGATTCAAATATACTGAAGTTAGTTTTATGGGCTATAACTCAGGGATCCTCTTTATTTGCCACAGCTTGTTTTCTTCACACAGCCATTGTGTTCTTTAATATATGTACATTATTCTAAAAATGCTTCCTTTTTTTTTGTAGAAACATGCATTGATGGAGCAAGTGGCTCATCAGACCATCGTCATGCAATTCATTCTAGAGTTGGCAAAAAGCCTCAAGGTGGACCCCCGCGGTTGCTTTCGTCAATTTTTTGCCAAGATTAAGGTGGGTGACTGTGTTTGGATGCTACAAAAGGTAATGAAATAACTCTTAGCCCTTTTTGACCAAACGATTTGACCCAAAGATTCCAGGAACTGTGGAGAAAACAGAGGAACTAAACTCAGGGACTAAACTAGGAACCTAAGTCCCTCTTCCACATTCCTGTTTGTGTTTCTTTCGCATCTGAGGAGCCCAGAATATTAGGCAAATTAGTCCAATGATGCAATTTTAAATTTTCACACATGGGGAAATAACAACACAGTCATCTTGTTGTTTTTTGTATTTATTGATTGGTGACTGTGATGTTTTAATTGAATGTAATGAATGAATGAAAAGGAGACATGCAGAGGTGGAAAAAAAGACTGTAGCTCTCGACCACCGACCTCCATTTATTTGATCTTCTGAACATAACCGCCATTATTTCTCTAATTCGCTTGCTTTGTTCTCTAATCTTCCTCGCTCTCGTTCATTCGCTAGCTCACTCCACTCGACCGCCTCTCCCTTTTTCTCATGCCTCAATAGTTTCCGAATCATTGGAAAGTACTACCTCCAGATCAGGGACTTTTTTACACCAGGAACAATTGTACAGAAACTAAATTTAGTCCTGGGATCCTCCAGTCAAACCAGGTTAAAGTGTAAGTTAACACTAGCTTGAAAGGCAGTGTTTGCTGCCCTCTCTGGTTGAAAATTTCAAGCCTCTTTCCCCTCTGACCACTCTGAGCATCACTGATGGGTTTGGTCAGAAGCATGCTTTGTTGCACCTGTAATCATACCCAGCAGTGATGTCAAGGGGAGTATGCCTGTACATCACTGCAGCAAGGTAGGATGTTCAACAACTGAAGGTCAGCAAAAGCAAGATTTTCAGGGGGTGTTTGCAAATAATAATTGGAATGGTTCAGTTAAATGCTCATTTTTATGGCCACCAACACGCCAAATGATGTGTCCCCCCACAGACCGCAGATCAGCAGTACCAGGAAGCTTTCAATGACGAGCTGGAGTCATTCAAGGAGCGCGTTCGGGGCAGGGCGAAGATCCGCATAGAAAAGGCAATGAAGGAATATGAGGAAGAGGAGCGACAAAAGCGCCTGGGACCTGGAGGGCTAGACCCTGTTGAAGTGTACGAGTCCCTGCCACCCGTAAGTTCTTTTGTTGTCAAGAAGCCTCAGCACTCCTCTTTTATCTCCTCTCGTTAGTTTAAAATGCTTTACAAAGTGTGTTCTTAATTGCAGGAGATGCAGAAATGCTTTGATGAGAAAGACATCCAAATGTTACAAGAGGTTATTACCAAATTGGACCCAACGGTAGGTTTGTTAAAGCCTACAGTTTTGTTTTTTGTTTTTCTAATAAACAGCAGACAATGTGTTGACCAATAAACTCTACTGGGAATCATATTTCAGTCAAATAAATGTATAGATATCCGATTCACGTGTATTTTTGTCCTGCTTTGAGTCAGTTAATAAATGTTATTGTTTTACACGATTTAGGAGGCGAAGGCGCACATGAAGAGGTGCATAGACTCTGGGCTCTGGGTCCCCAACTCCAAGACAGACGATGGGGATGAAAAAGAGGAAGATGCTACATATGAGGAGGTGAAACAGGAGCAGGAAGAAACTAAGACGGAATGACCAACATTGATCGTGTGATTTGTTGTTTCTGCAAATGTACTTACCCACTGTATTGCAACTCCACTATGTGTATGACTAGTTTGCCGATCAAGGAACAATGAAGTAACTTCTCTAAAATATTTAGCCAAGATTTAAGGGATTAGCCTTCACCTAATCAGTAACTCCTGCTTGGAAAAGAAACTGCTGCTTGTGTTTAGGTTTTCCTTTGTTTGGACATTACTAAAGCTGTATTCTTACATTTATTTGTAGACACCTGTCAATTTGTGTGGGTGTGTGTGCACACAGGCCTGCCTGCTTCATTTTTGTTGTTAGTTGAAAAACATTCGATACATTTTCGGGTTGTGCATACAATGAATTTGTTTTGTCAGTTCCAAATTTAAGATTTTTGTTAGTGCCACCAGTGTATTCAGATGGTTATTTCCCCAAAGTGACATTTTCTACAAACTTGCTTAACTAAAGGTTGAATTATATCCAACTTCTCAAGACCAAGGTGTTGTGGTTATGTCTAAAAGCTTGAGGTGTGGGTGACATGCTATTCAAATTGTAAAGTTAGAAAATATGAGTCATAAGAGAATCACAAGAAAATTATCCATCTGTGAGACCTTCAGTGGTAACCGCTACTTTTTAATGTGAGGCGAGAGCATCTGGTATAAGAAATGACATTTGCTCTACATAGAGATTCAGTAGATGAGTACCCCATGTCCTTCTGTACATCACAGTATACATTAGACATTAGACATCATCCAGTATTGAACACAAAAAGCTGCTGATTTCAGGGCTGAGGTTGATTGCTCATACTGGCTCCACTTATATTGCAGCATTATATGGCCCAACCATTAGCACGTAAATGGATATAAGAGTCCTAAGGGTGAGCGTTATAGGGCTTTGGGATGATTGATGGCTTACATGGACCTTACTTGTTCCCACCTAGAATCCCAATTAAGTGGATAAAAGGAACAGTGCAGTTTCCAGGAGGTATTGTTCACATGGGCCCTTATTAGGAGGTGTATCACATCATAAAGTGCTGGATAGGTGTGGTTGGATTCTATGGTTTCCCTTTCAGTGCTTTTATTTTGAAGGTGAGGGTGCTTAGTTGGAAACTTCTTGATGTCAGTGCTGACTTTATAAAAAATAAACAATTATTAAGTGAAACAGCTTATACAAAGACACAATCTTGGAAATCACTAAAGAAGACTGCTCAGTGTAAACTGCCAGAAGCTGTTTTGGAAAAAATTAGCCTGTTCTTGCTCCAAGCTTTTGTGTGAGATTACTGTATGTGATGAAGGACTTGACTGTAACACCAGGACTACCTCACATTGCAAACAAAGTGATGAGGGACCGCTCAGCCTCCATTTAGTCAAGATAAAAGGCAGAACAAACAAAACATGAGCAAAAGGTGACATGACACTGACAAAGGTGGCTGAGGATGTCCTGAAATAGCCATTATATTTAGGTGGGGGGTGAGGCTACTGAATGGCAGGTGCACAGTGCAAAATCTGCTGACATCAAACAACATGTGCTCATTAAGAAAAATGTCCAGTTCAAATGAGAAAGTGAGACCCATGCTTTGACATGAAACCTGGATGAACCTGTTTAACATAGACATGTTTGTGGAGGGTTTTTATTGGACTTGTTGCTTTTTTGTTACTTGATGTGTGAATCAGTTACTTGATGGCTTTTCATGGACTAAATTATCTTATTTTTGTGAAAATCTGTTACTTTATGTAACATTTTCACATTGAGAATAAAACACAGCCGAGAAACACCACGTTTCGCAACAGCGTGTTGAAACGTGCAGCCTGCATTTCCTGTCAGGGGCCCTGAAGGTATAAGCTATGTAAGTATATATCTGTATATGGATGATAAACATTCAGTGGTGGAAGAAGTACTCAGATCCTCTACTCAAGTAAAAGTGGCAACACGAACATGTAAAAATACTCCAATTACAAATAANAGTCCTGCTTTCACATACTTAAATCAAAAGTAATAGTACTCATGCACAATGGCCCCTTTTTGAGTGTTATAATATATATATATATATATATATATATACATATAGTTCTCACACCTTTTGATGTATGTTGAGTGGTTTAATCTAACAATTTTATAAACGTATATGTTTTTTATGTAATCTGCAGAGGAGCTAGTAACTAGCTGTCAAATAAATGGAGTGAGGTAAAAAGTACAATATTTGCCTCTGAAATGTGGAGTAGGAGTATAAAGTAGCACTTTGTGTACACTGTAAACATTGTGTGTCTG
>NTHP01000103.1:484431-497400 GCA_003416845.1 Oplegnathus fasciatus
CACTATATTTTATGGAGTAATGTGGAATTTTCAGGTTGGGACATGAGGACAAAATGAGAACAGAAGCTAAAGGGCTCCATATGTTTTCTACCCTGAAGTCCACACCAATTACGCATTATTTATTAAATATATATTTAATATTATACTATATTAAGCATATGATACTATATTATGCTAATATGTTACATTGGCTCTTGCATTATATTCTATTATATTAATACAGACAAACACTAAGTACCATTACTTAATCATATCATATATTAGTCTGGTGTACACTGTTTACATGCTGCTATTAATCACACCACTGTCACTTTTCCATGTAGCCTAATTTTGTCTCGAAATGATTTTGCATACTTTCTATTTTTATTCTTAATTTAGTTTATGCACCTCTTATTATTTATTTCTTTTACACCAATGATGCTTTACGTTTGTTGCATGATTAGGTTTGTAGTATACCTAACGACACAGCAGTGTCTTTGCCTTAAAGTCACAAAGCAAATAAACAGAAGAGCAATGAAGCGCAACTGCTTAAAATCTCCAAATGTTACCTTCAAATAGTGTTCATCGCTGTTATTCTCGACGTTTATTTTGAAAGGATCAGCCCACGTGTACGTGCGTGCACGCGGATGGAGGGAGTGACCATGTTGGTTTCGGGGATCAGCGGTCTGTCGTCTCTCACAGTTCATGAGAATCGGAGCGCGTAGGCGGAGGGGGAAATACGCTCAGAAGATAATGAAGCCAGATTGTCAGCTCATCTCTGCGTGTTAGGTTTTTATATAACACCTCCAAAAGGTCGCCGTTAAATGGTAAGATACTTCATTTAAGTTTACGGAAATGCCTCTAACAATGTTGATATATCTCCTTGTCATGGTATCCGGTACTGAGATAATGAAAGACCAGTGTTTTTGGGCCACTCGGTGACGCAGTCATTGTGTGTTAAATATGTTTATATAAAAAATTATAGACCTTTTGTTGTGCCATATGGCGCTGTGGAGTATTGTGTAATGTAAACAAGTTGGACAAGGTGTAATCCCCGGAAGGCCTTTTGACGAATTCATCCGTGTTTACCTGAAGTCATGTTTATTATTTATAATAGTTATGTCTGCGAGTTTTTATTTGTCATTTGGTAACCTACCAACTTAGTTTTCTAAACTAATCATCGTGTAAAATGAGAAATACGGAATATTATTTCAGAAAAACGCAAGGTGTCGCTTTAAATTTGCTGCTAGTGTTTACGTAGGCCTTAATGCGTACGTGCTCCATCCAATGCAACAGCTGAGTAACAGCCATATACTGTGGGTAACATTAATATATATGTGTGTGTGTGTGTGTGTCAGTGATTTGGCTGCCACCATCATGTCTAGAAGTGGGTGGTCCAATCGTTCAAGGCCAGGGGCATTTCCTGGGCTGTGTGAGCCCCCTCAGGGTCAGGGCATCCATGTTTACCTCTTCTGGACAAAAGAAGGGGAGAGATACTTGTCCCATACAAGTGGAGAAGTCACAGCAGAGGAGCTGTGCATCTCCGCTGCGGAGGCTGTAGGTGAGAGTGACAAATTAAAACAGTTTGTATGGAGTTTGTTTTCACGTGTGTGGTTTTTATCCTGCTGGTGTGTGTAACCCTCTGTGTTCACTCCCCAGGGATAACTCCTCTGTGCCATGTGTTGTTTGCTCTGTACAATCCACTGTCACGCTGCTGGTACAGTCCAAACCACGTCTTCAAATCAGAGGAGAACTCCAGCCTCGTACTTCACTACTGTATGAGGTTAGTCTGTGTTTTCATAACACTGCATTGGGAAGGCGGATGAAACACACTGAGCATACTGACATTGGTTGTCTGGTTTCCTTGTACATAGGTTTTACTTTCGGAACTGGCACGGACTAAACGAGAAGGAGCCAACTGTATCCCGTTATGCTCTCAGATCTGGGACAGATCGAGGGGGTTCTCCTCTCCTTGAAGTCACATCCTTAGAGTACTTATTCTCCCAGGTTTGTGTTTGTGTTTTACTTTGTATTAATTGAATGCACATTATTTTGTTGTGCTCACAATAACAAAGGACCTAACCTCTTTGCCTCTCATGTCTCCAAAAGGCTAAATATGAATTTGTGAACGAAGTAGTGCAGATGGAAGACATTCAGTCAGAGGAGGAGCTAAGTCGTTTCAAAAATGAGAGCTTGGGGATGGCTGTACTTCACCTCTCACACCAGGCAGTACAAACAGGCTTTACCTTACAAGATGTTGCCAAAAAAATCAGGTACTTACTTTGGGAAGAGTGATTGTGGTACAGTTGAGGAATAATCTGTTTAAGCTATTACTCTTTAATCGTCTGTACAGCTAAAATTGTGACTAATTGCACCTAAATCTGTCTACAGAGATGTTAAATAGTCTATATTAATTTGAATATGTTCTGACGATAGATATGTATTTGTCTCATTATAATTAGGCTGTTATTTCTATCCTCTTTTCTGCTACTGTGACAATCCAGTTTCTCCTCTGGATCATCAAAGCTTCCTCTCATCTAATTTAATCGCAGCATCCAGGTAACATTAAAATCTCTCTCTCTTTTTTTTTCAGCTTCTTGCGCTGCATTCCAAGGTCTTTCGCCAAACTCATTTCCAAAGACAACTTCCTGACAAAAATCAGGATCCGGCGGGTGTTTGCGGAGTTTGTGCAGACCTTCCAGCAGCACACGGTGGATAAGGGGCGGCTGGGCGCCCACGAGATCATGTATAAGTACATCTCTACTCTCGAACACTTGGCGCCGCATTTTGGCGCAGAGACCTTCCCTGTATCCCACCTGGAACTGAGAGAGGAAGGGGATGGAAGTAGCTCTTACTCCAACACCACCCATGCGCAGGGTGTCTCGAAAGACAACTTCCGAGCCCCCGCCACGCATGAAATATTGGTGTGTGGCACCAAGGGGATTCAGTGGAGGAAGGTGTCCTGTCAGAAGGTTTGTCAAAAGCTTCTGATGGTCTGATTCTGTGGCATGTTTTATATTCTGCTAGTGTGGGCTTTTTGTTAAATCATTCTCTTTACCTAGGCGCAGGCAAATTCTTACCTCAGGAATGACTGCTTGAGCTACATGAGGAAAACAAAACAACAGTCCAGCCAACCGAATGCGAACCCTCCCAATAAATGGACCTCCTTCAGTGATTTCCCTGAAATAACTCACATCGCCATCGCTGGAGATAATGTGTGCATTAGCACTCAGGACAACCACTGCATGGTGAGAGTACTTGTTTACCCTTTTATGTAAAAGCTGCAATACATTAACGTAATTGGTAAATGTGCTTGTGATGCATTAGTCCAAGTGATATACTGTATATTAGTCATTCTGCTGATCAGATTGTTCAGTCTTTAAAGCGTCCGAATATGCTGTTCAGTATGCATGTATGCCTGGATTCTCATATATTCTCCAATCCTATATGTTTTTCACTATAAGAGCTTTGGCTTTTGGTACGCTTCAGGCATTTTATTATGTTTTGAATTCGATGTGTCTGTAGGTGGGAGCTCTGATTGTAAGCTAGTGGTGTTTCTGTATGTGTATGTAGGAGGTTCAGATGAACTCCAGCCAGGAGGCCCGTTCCTTCATCTCCCTCCTAGATGGATACTACCGGCTGACTGCAGACGCCCACCACTATCTTTGTCATGAAGTGGCTCCCCCAAGGGTAGTGCTGAGTGAAGCAAATGGACTGCATGGACCTATGCAGTGAGTTTTCTCCTCTTACACATGCACATACAGGCACAAACAGGCTATAGAGAAACACAGCATCTTGTATCACAACTCTGGTGTGTTTCCAGTGATGATTTTGTGCTGCTGAAGCTCAAAAAGGAGGCAGCAGAGGAGGGAGCTTTCCTCGTACGCTGGAGTGCTCTCGACTATCACCGCATCATCCTAGCTGTCCTGAAAAAAAGTGAGGTAAGTCTACACCCACGCTCCTCTCTGGAAATCATTGCAGTGCAGTGATGGTGAAAAATTTCAACCACTGCATATATACACCTGTTTTTGTATGTACTTGTGGGTCATAGAATGGATCAAAGCCAAACCACAAGCAGTTTCGGATTCAGCACAAGGGTTCAATGTTCTGCCTGGAGGGCTGGGACCGCGAATTCTCCAGTGTGAAGGAG
Source organism: Oplegnathus fasciatus (assembly GCA_003416845.1). Lineage (NCBI taxonomy): Eukaryota > Metazoa > Chordata > Actinopteri > Centrarchiformes > Oplegnathidae > Oplegnathus > Oplegnathus fasciatus. Next base: position 488,561 of record NTHP01000103.1, read on the forward strand.
CTCACAGACAGCCTCAAGACCTTTGTGCTCAAGTCTGGTTCAGACAGCTTCTCTGTCAAAAAATGCTGTTTGCCAAGACAAGCAGGTTTGTGTTAATTGGACTTCCTCCAGTGTATTTTTAAAGTTTCACTGTGGTATTTAGATCTTAAGATAGGTTTGTGTGTGTGTATGTTTGCGTGACGCAGAGCTATCCAACCTCCTCGTGAAGAGGAAAAGTGCCGATCACGATGTTCACTCTGACTCCTTGTCCCTGAACATGACCCAGCTACGCTTCCACCAGATCAAGGACAGAGAGATCATACAGGTGATGAGACCCACTTGCCGCCTCCGTGTGACCACCTGTTCCACCTGACGAGCTTTGTGTTCTCAGCATTGTGACTGACCAGTGGGTTGTTGTGTTAATGAGCAGGGGCAGCATTTGGGCCGTGGGACCAGAACTAACATCTACTCAGGACGTCTGCTGGTGCGAGGTGGAGGAGAAAACGACGAGGATGATGAGTTCAACAACAACTTCGCTGACCGCAAAGGGATCCAAGTGGTTCTCAAGATTCTAGACCAAAGCCATAAAGATATTGCACTAGTAAGCCTTGTGATCTTTGCATTAATGGTAGTTGTAGTATGCTGAAGCCAAACAGATGTTAACACGTCTCTTCATGTATTTGATTTCTGCTTTGTTAGGCATTTTTTGAAACTGCAAGTCTCATGAGCCAGGTATCCCACAGCCACCTGGTGTTTGTACACGGTGTGTCAGTCAAAGGATCTGAAAGTAAGAGCAATAACACTGTTCATCTTCCCAAACACCACTTCCTCTTTTGCTACTTCTCCATCACACATATGATCAGTGTTTCATAGTCAAATGTATGATTCTAGTACCAACGGAACCGTGAAGCACATGCAAAACCACAAGTACCCTGTTCTATTTTAAAGAGGATGCTGCTTGTTTATATTTTGCTTTTGGCTATACCAGCGACTGGACCTCTCAGACTTGTTTCTACCTTTTACAGACATCATGGTAGAAGAGTTTGTGGAGTTTGGGCCTTTGGATGTTTTCCTTCGCAAAGAAAAGGCATCAGTGACTCCTCAGTGGAAATTCATTGTTGCAAAACAGCTTGCCAGTGCCCTCAATTATCTTGTGAGTCCAGACACTACTTTGTTTTTTGTATGCCGCAGATCATCGCTTACATGACAACACAGCTAAGTGGTCATTAAAGTGAATTGGTAGTGAAGTAATACAAGTGTTGTACAATTTATCTTCAGACAGTCTTACACTTTGCAATCAGCTGCTGTAGGTCAGTGGGTAAAATATTTTGAAAAACAGAATCAGGCAGTGCAGCTTTCCAAGTGGACACCAAGTGTTGAGTCTTGAGCTGCAGGCAGGAAATGAAATAATCTTATTATCAGGCCAAACTTTAAGATAAGTGCTGCAAGTGAAGTTTATTTTTGTCTGATGACTAACAGCATTAATAGTTTGTGTGAAACTTATTTTATCAAACCAAAGAGCTAATACCAGTACTATTTTTTTTAATCAATTTAGGAGACCAAACGGCTGGTTCATGGAAACGTCTGTGCCAAGAACATTCTTGTGGCAAGGCGTGGACTGGAGCATGGTACTACTCCTTTTGTCAAGCTGAGTGACCCAGGAATTGCCCTGAGTGTACTTTCACGGGAAGGTCAGTACCAGCAACTCACTTTACACAAACTCTTGATCATCCCCACTTTCTGTTTTATTTTAAGATTTAGGAAACGGGAAACTTGAACCACTTTTTGTTTCTTGTGACTTATTTCCTGCTGTCTTGCGGTTAATTCTCACCATGTATCATTTGAGGCTGTCTGAAAAATAAAAGAATCCCTCTCGAACAGCTCAGAGGTGTTTTGTTTTGTTTTGTTTTTTCAACCATCCTGGTTAGTTTTATGTCTGTGAACAAGGATCTGATGAAGAGCGAAGACCTCATATCATTAATTAGTTTTTTTGCTGCTGCTGACATTGAATACACCAACTTTGTAGATTCTCCAGTCGTAATTTTTCTGGTGTTGAACTTCTAGCATTTTTATCAAATTAAGGTCATTTTATATAAAATTAGAGCAACAATTTTCACCATTTGTTCCGTTTTCTCAAATGTTTAACCATATTGAACTAAATTCTAATGTTATATGGAGGAGTTTAACCAGAGCAGCCAGAGCTTGAGATCACCTCAGCTAACTGTAACTTCTGTCATCTTTATTATCTTATTATTCGCTATTCTGCACTGCAGAGCGTCTTGAACGTATCCCATGGATTGCCCCTGAGTGTGTTGACAGCGGTGCACTCATTTGCAATGCTGCTGACCAGTGGAGCTTTGGCGTCACGCTGCTCGAAATCTGCAACAACGGCGATCTTCCCATGAGTGGCAGCACATTGTCTGAGGTAGGCCCTGTATTTGTCTTCCAACAGCCACAAGCTGCACCTGCCTGTTTTGTCCTTCTGACTTCTAATTGAATTCACCCCCCCCCTAAACAGAAAGAGCGCTTTTATCAGCAAAAGGGCCGTTTAGCTGAACCATCTTCCCAGGAATTGGCCACCTTTATCAGCATGTGTTTGACCTACGAGCCTGTGGAGAGGCCTTCGTTCCGCACTGTGCTCAGAAAGCTCACAGAAATCATGATCAAAAGTGGGTCTTTACTTACTTGCTTACTTTACTTTCTGTTTTTCTTTCAATCTACCGCTGTGTATGTAATAATGTGTTTTTTTTTCTGCTCACAGATCCTGATATATCCCCCAGCGAAACTCTCCCTGACATAGACCCCAGCATGTTCCATAAACGCTACCTAAAAAAGATGCGGGACTTAGGAGAGGTGAATTCTAATACCACATCACCTGTAGTTTTTCTTTTTCCTGTATGTTAGAGAGTAATCTCATTGTTCTGTCTCCAGGGTCACTTTGGAAAGGTGACTCTCTACCTGTATGACCCGGCCAATGATGGGACAGGAGAGCGTGTGGCAGTGAAGGCTTTGAAACAAGAAGATGGTCATGTGCCCGAGGGCTGGATGAAGGAGATTGAGATCCTGAAGTCCCTTTATCACAGCAACATTGTCAAGTACAAGGGCTGTTGTACCGAACTGGGTGAGTCCTCGAGTTGTCATCTGTCTGCTTCAAATCTGTTCATTGAAATATACTTCAACACACAGTGTCTGCATGTGCAAAGGAGTGCTTGCTCAGTACTCTCTTCTAGCTTGCAGTGCTCAGTGGGTGATTCAGGGAATTGATTTTTTGGTCCCTGCTGTTCTTCTGTAAATATTGAAAATCTATTCGAAGTGCAACAGTGTCTCCATTGTTTGTCAATATTTTGAGCTTTCAACACAAAGCATGCTGAGTGCCACAGCTCCTTCAGCACCAAGATAGGCAGCAGGTCATTCTTCTGAAAAGTAATGGGAATAGGAGGATAAAAGCACTGTTGCATTGTCCATTGACAGGAGGACAAGTGGTGCAGCTGATAATGGAGTACCTTCCTCTGGGGAGTCTGCGAGAGTACCTGCCCAAACGTAAACTGGGTGTGCCCCAGTGCCTTATGTTTGCTCAGCAGATCTGTCAGGTGAGTTTTGTAGTTTGTGCTAATCATTTACATTTCAACTTGATTTGACAATATTCTTGGTGCTGTGTGCAAACTGCAGACATGGTGCATAACATGGTTATGTTCTCCTTCCTTCAGAAGAAGTTGAGTACAATAAGAGAACCTCCATACACTTGAAATTGCCTTAAAAGTATAACGAGTAGGATTTGTCGGTTGCTGTTTAAAAACACAACATTCAAAGTTGGCTCCCTGGCTCAAAGCGCACTCGCTTCCCTACAGTTTTATAGAGTCCCGCCCTCATGCCCTGCGCGCTGTTATTGGCTGGGGTTGATGCCCGAACACAGCACCACCACACACTTCTAGTGGGTCATAAGTGATGATTGAGAGGGGTTATTTTTGTATGAGTCTATACGTTGTTTTTTAGGAAAATCCTACTCATTATAATAACATTTTATTGTTTATAATATTCTTTATATTTAATATTGCACTTTGTGATGTAAAGTTTGATAAAAGGTAGAAGATGTTACAGAAGAGTCCACAGCCAGCAGCTCTGTGAGGCTGTACTGTAAATGCTAAAGTCAGCATGCTAACGCTAACATGCTGCTGTTAAGTAGGAATAATGTTCACCATCTTAGTTTAGGGTGTTAGCATGCTAACATTTGCTCATTAGCACTAAACACAAAGTACAGCTGAGGCTGTTGGGAATGTCATTAGTGTTGCAGGGCTTTGACCATAAAGTTTCAGTCTGGACCAGAGTGGTGGACATACTGACCAACACCCCTAGATGTAGGTATCCCTAGAGCAATATATGCCACTAGCATACCTAAAAACTACAGATTACAGGAAGTGAAGTGAAACTTTAAAAGACAACCATTTTCCTTTTCAAAAACATTGTACTCTACTGTCTCTTTACACTGTTGAAATCCTCATTTTGCGCCCTCTCAGTAATTGTATCCATCTTTTATTGCTGTTGTTCTCTTGTAAAGGGTATGGAGTACTTGCACTCAAAGCGATACATCCATCGAGACCTAGCTGCCCGAAATGTCTTGGTGGAAAATGACAGTTTGGTAAAGATTGGAGACTTTGGCCTGACGAAATACATCCCTGAAGGTGAGATCTACTATCGTGTCCGTGAGGATGGGGATAGTCCAGTGTTCTGGTGAGTTCATGCAGTACTTAACAGTGTTATTCAATGCTTTGTTCCATGACTTTGGCCACTAAACTGTTTTTTTGTACTGTGTAGGTATGCCATTGAGTGCTTGAGGGAGAGTAAATTTTCCTTTTCCTCTGACATTTGGTCCTTTGGCGTCACTTTGTATGAGATCCTGACCCGCTGTGACCATCGGCAAAGCCCTCCAACAGTACGTCATTACTGGCCTCTTATAACAAGCTCAGACCTGCATATATTTTCATGTGATTCTAATCAAATACATTTTTAATCCCTGTATTAAATGCACAATGTACTCTTTTGTGTTTTTTGTAGAAGTTCTTTGAAATGATGGAGGCAGCCCAGGGACAGATGACTGTGATGGTACTCATACGACTGTTGGAGAAACAGCTGCGATTGCCTTGTCCCAAAGAATGCCCACATGAGGTTACATTACATTCACATCACATGCCCATTAAACACAATTGACATTGACTTTGAGCAGCCTGATATTTTACTTAATTATTCTTTTTTATTTTTTACCAACAGGTGAAGATGTTAATGGAGCAGTGTTGGGCTGCAGAGCCTTCACAACGGCCATCATTCAGATCCCTCATCGAAAAGTTCGAGGCTATTCGCCGAACATACGACTGGCAGTCTAATATAAACTTTTCCTTGGCTCAGATTTGCTGATCAGGACTCTGAAGATCTACTTGTCTACATGTCATCACTTTGCCACTATGGCAACCGTATATTACAGGGTAGCCAATAATGTGTGTGCAATGCCTGCTGCCTCCATTTACATTGATGTCTTTATGTTGTAGGTTTCTTTTTGACAAAAGCACACTGCTATCGTCTCATGTGTGATATTAACCACAATTATAAACTCAATCTGTTTTTTCTTGGCTGATGAGTTGAGCATCATGAGGAAAGATGCCTTGAGCCACTGAGTGTCAGCTTTTGTCTTTCAAAAGTTATAGGTATGCATATATCACAGTAAGTATTAAGAATTTCTGTAAGGTCGGGGGACTGTTATCTTTCATTTTATGTTTAATATTATAAATGTTTTGAGAGTATGTTAACTTTGCATTTCCTTTTGTATAAACCAAACAAATTCTAAATCTAATAAACCATTTTTCACATGCCCTTTCATTAAAGACTGAAACACACTGATGCACATGTCAAAGAGTGTATAAAAATGTTTTACAAAATGGGCCATTTAGATCTATGTCACCAGATGTCCTATATGCAGCACAGCACCGCTATGTCTCTGTTAAACAGGTCACTGACCCAGGGAATGGTCTTTCCTAATACCATGTGTCGACTTGACCATTTCGGTGCCTGTTCATGTGTCACTAGGTAGGAAAGGAAGTGTGTACAACTTCTGCAAACTTAGAACGTGCAGCACCACACCAGTCCAGTTGTTGGCGATAATGCACCTGCAATCTTGCTGCAGCGTGACAAAAAATCAAGAAGAACACTGCTGCTCTGACATTGGACTAATTAATACTAATGTACACATTAACCACATAGAATTGTGTGGGTATGGGACAGGCCAAATTACCCAGATGCATCACAGACCGTTACAGAATCATCCGACACACCTTCTGTCTTATGCAACAGGTGAGGAGCAGCCAAATGCAGCAAATATCCATATTCAACAGGTGTTTGAATCAGTGTTCTCCATACACACCTTGAGAAAGACCAAATCTCATACTCCAGGTAGAACCTGACACATGGACAGAGCCTCGACCACAACACTGCTGCAGACGTTTTTCCACATACAGTATTCCACTGGACAAAGCTGTCTAGACAGACAACGGTCTCTGTTTAGCCAGGGGCTTTGAAGGAAAGTGCCTGAAGGACCAAGGCTATTATGAGGAATGTGTCACTGAACGTGCACAGTACTAAAGAATAGACCAGAGGGTTGCTACCGTCAGCTGAGACTCTGAGTGCATACTATAGCATACTGTAGTGCATACTATGGCTAAGGTGCTGTTGTGCATTGTGGGGACATTTGACTGACTCTCTCCAATAAGGAAGACAAACAGCATTCTTGGCCATATTGTATCTGGAAGGTTTGGCCATGAAGCATGCACTCCCAAACTCCAGTCCAGATCCAGTCCAGATCTGACAAATAATCTAGGGGTGAAACTTCTGCTCCACCGAGAGCCAACTTCTGGATATGATATCAGCCCTTCCAGTCTCTGCCTGGACTGTGAAGCCCCCTAGAGGAGCAAAGATTCTCCATGGCCAAACAACAGTATCTCTGAATCTTTGAATAATAGTGTGGACTATACTGTCCTATCAGCTGACACAAGCCACCACAGTCCAGTCAAGAATTTCTCTACACATTTTGCATTAATACCTCTATCATCTAATTTGCTATGTAGAAGATCATTAAACCACCAAAACAAAAACTACAGTAATTCCACTTGTAGACTCCCATCTGCTCCTCTACATCTAAGGCTATGGCCATAATGAATAAACAAATAAATACATAATCAGGACATGCTATAATAATATTTCTACAACTGGAAAAGAAACTATAAAGCAGGAGTCTTCAATTTTATTCAGAGTAGAACGGTCTGAAAGGCTGGGCTCCAGTTGGCCTCCATCGCTCAAATGTTTTATGAACTACATTGTAAAATAATACAAAACACTACCGGGGGCATTAAGAGGCAAAAACATGAAAGTAGCACACATTTAAATAAATAAACCAATACCTTAAGCGTATAATTAAAAAAACAAACAGTAAACTACATAAACATGAGTAATAAAGTATTGCACATGACTGGATGCATTCATTAAAGTGATTTTTTTATTATTAGAGCTGCAGCATAATAGGCTTATATTATGTTCTTTAAAAATGTGTTTGCCTAGTGTCTATCCAATTAATCTAATCACTCGATTGGAGACTAATTAAAATGTTTTTTTTACTCGTCTGTCTAATTGTAATTCCTTGGGAACCCCTAAAATTAGTCTTACGGCCCCCACTGAGATTTAAATCCAGTTTTGAGCAGAATATAAGCAACACCCGTGGCCCCGCCCCCGCCCTCCGTTACGTCGTAGTCATGGAGAATGCGTCCCCCTCTCCACCAATGAGAAGCCGCACTGGGGCCATGTGTGTATTGTTTAAACTGCTCAAATCTGCCTGAGTCTCCAGACCGATAAAAACTTCCACCACACTGAGTGATGGCGGCCGCCGTGTCTGTTAGCGCAGCTGCCAGAGACGAAAGCACAGACACAGGGCTCGGTTTCGCCTCTCGTCCGCTTAATGAAAATTACGACCTCGCTGCGGAGCACGACAACTGGATGCCCGGAGACCGCCGACACCCCGAACTCGAACCCGGCGAGGAGGACTCAACATCCGAACGCGAGTGTCAGCGGAGGGTCGACGAGGACTTGACATCACTGAGCCCCGAAGAGATAGAGAGCCGCTTAGAGAGAACTCGCCGGGAGTTTTACAACCGTCGAAAAATTATCATAAAAAACCTGCCCTCCGACGTTAGCAATCAGGTATGTGTAAAAACTCCTAACCAATTTAAATTGTTCGATGATTGATTGATTGACGGGGTCGTTTGGCTAACATTAGCCTAGCTCCAATTTGCCTGCCATGCTACCTGTGTTAGCCTGCTAGCCATTTAACTCGTTAGCTGTCTTTAACTTTGGTTCATGCGATAGTTTTTTGCTTTATTGAATCCACAACTGGCTCAACTATAAAAACTAACACATAGTTAATTAATAGGCACCGAACACCATTAGTATTGTGGTTTAATTTGTTTAGGTTAGCTAACAAACACGGCTTAGGTTAACTGCCAGGTGGTCAGATAACTGTCAATAATGCTCATCTGTGGCCTGTATGACCTGCTAGTCCGGCCTCGAAGGTAACAGCTTTGATATTTGTGTGTTATTTCACTCTTTAAGCTTCCAAGGCAAACTATCTTTGGTTATACTCTCTACATGGGGGGTTACAGGTGCACTGGAACTTTTTTTTTCATCAGCCCATCTGTTGTTTTAAGCGTTTGGTTGTATCATCCAGCCACAGATTTACTCATGATGCCACATTTTTTTGGAACGTGCCTGACTCGTGGGGAGCGCTGGGCCTGCGGGCGGTACCATTGTTCACACATGAGGGGGGGGGG
>NTHP01000103.1:507646-536566 GCA_003416845.1 Oplegnathus fasciatus
TTTTAAATGGCCTTCCTAATTCATGTAAAAAGTTCAGTAGTTTGTTTAATGAGATGGTGTTTTTTTGTTTTCCCCTTCCTTCCACAGGGTTGTATATTTTTCTGTATGACTCCATTTCTGGATTCAGGCCTCTCCTCATTGGTTAACATGCAGCTTTCCATCCACCAATGACAGCTGTATGTACCTGCATATGTATTATGACGGTGAAGCTTTTTACCGTTCTGGCATATTTTTCTCAAGCCTTAACTGTTCCACGTCGTTTGACTTTTGATCCACACCCTCCAACTTGTTTACGGAGTCTGTTCTCTACACTGGTTGTTGAGTGATGCACTTGGAGGGCTCAGGTCACAATCATATGTTCTCGCCTCTATAAGATACCATTTTCAAGTCATGTCCATGAGTTGGATATTTTCTGTGTTTATGTGAGTTCTGTGTTGCCAAGTTAAATTTTGAATGTCTTAAAAGTCCAAACACCACACCTCGATGGTTGAGTTGGGTGGGTGGGGGGGCAGCGGACATGCACTGTGTGCCATCTCTCGAGCTGCCAGCAGATGGTGAATACGGGAACGTTAACCATCTCGTCAGCAAGAGGCTCGACTCTTTGCTTCCAGAGACGAGTAGATGGCAGCTGGAGTGATGGACGCAGCCTTTGTTCCAAGTTTTCCAGTAATGATGGGAGTTTAGTCTGTCTGGGGAGGTACTAATGGAAGCTAGTGGCAGGTGATTGGTCAGCGACATAACTGTCTTTGTGTTTTCTTTTTCTTTTTTTATTTTTTTTTAATAATTATCTGGTTGACAGTTTGATTGTGAAAACCCATTACCTCTGACTTCTGCTAGGAAATGCAGCTACACTTGAGCCTTAACAGTGTTTTCTGTGATCTCATCCTGCCCTGTGTTGGCTCCCATCTACATTTACCATTTCTGTGTTATTTGCTGTGTAAATAGTTGAGCTTGATCAATTTCCTGAGTCCAAAACTTTGTTTTCTTTAAATCATACCTGCCTCTGGTCTGGTGTTTTTGAATGAGTTTGCTGCTCCTCGTGTTTTTGTTGTTTTTGCCTGTACGTTTGAAAGCTGATGTGACCAAGAGTGGCGCCGCAGCAGACTGCTCATGTTGTGTATGGACCAAGAGATGCAGCTGTACTGTATGACCATCATCCTTTATTTGATCGATTTGATTCTAACTGCTATCTTCTCATCTGTACCGCCATGGTTGTCTCTGTATGTGTGTGACGTGAGCAAGTAAATGTTATTTAAACTCATCTTGTTGTGAACTCGTCATTTTAAAAAAAAAAAATGCAGACTGTGGCTGTTATATTTGACATTTTTGGGATTAATGTGAAAATGTATTACCTTTTTAACCTTTTCTTTGGGTATACCTTAACGTTTAGTTCAACGCTTGAAAACATAATTTTCTCTAAGCACAACTGCTTGCATCTGATTACTTTTCTGTTGAATGCATAGTCTACATTACAAACTTATTTCAAAGACTTAAATTGTGATCATTTCACAGAGAACCTACTCATCACCACTTGAAAATAATGTAAAATTACTATAAATGCAGCAGCATAAATTGGCTTGTGTGGTTGAGAGCAGGTTGATGCGAGTTTCCTTGAGCCTTTATTCTTTCTATGTCATCCTTCAGTAGGGACAAGTCAAACCTTTGCTGCTGGCAAAGAAAAAAAAGAGCAACCCTAAATTTATAATGCACTATAAATGTTATACAAAATTTTCTAGGCCAACTAATGTGTTCTTGATTTAGGGGAGGAAAGTTATACAAGTCCTCCTTTCGAAGTTACATTAACAGGCACACAGTTGTGATATATTTTAGCCCAATTATATAAGTAATGAAGCAGAACAAGAACTGATATGCCTCTTCCCGATCAACAGTGATTGCATGCACAGCCAGCTGATGTTTTGCTTTATTGGATCGGTAACCAACCATAAAAATAATGCTTCTGCACATTTGCAGACGGATCTTGAAGGAACGGGTGCGGCAGAAAGAAAAGCATGAAGTAAACAAAAGGGAGGAAACATCTGCTAATAAAAGTTCTGGTTGTAAACTCTACAAGATCCCTTCTTCTGTTGCCAAATGTGGTTTAAAAAACACACAAAAAACTGGAGGCTAATATTGTCAAACAATAGTTGTATCAGTGTTTCATGATGTGTAAATGCCAAATAGTTGTTACACAAACCTGCCTCAGCAGCTGTTGCGGAAATGCCTTTGCACTTTTCCTGTGTACTTCAGTTGTTATAGGGCAGATGCCATGTTTGGCTCCAGTAGGCTCTATCAGTGTGGCATTGATGTGACCTGTATGAATGTTAAGCAGGTTATTACTGAGAGGATGATTTGTGCTCCCTGAATGAATAATTATTAACAACAAGCTCAGTCAGTCGGTTATCAGCTGTGAAGGCGGATAACAGGTTGCTCGAGACTGAAGAAATATGTCAAATTGAGAAGTGAGTGAAAATACATTTCACTGTGATATGACTGGATATAGAGCCTGATGACATTCAGATTTAATTAAAAAACAAACTAAAGAATAAACTGAAACGTCAACCATGTTCATTGTTTTCAGCCTCTGTGTTTTTTTTCCAGCAGACCCTGAAGGTAATGGCAGGTCAATTGTGCTCTTATCAGGTGTAAATTGAGCTTAAAGTCGTCCGCCAAGATGATTGGCTGTGTGGCAGCACTAAGCCCTTTACAATACTGTCGCTCACCTTTCAGACTGGGGTGCTAGGGGGCAAGAGGCAGTGAAGAGAGCTCATCTTCCTCTCAGTGGCCATCAGGATGAAAGGTTTTGATTAGCTGTTATTCTTGTGGCCCCACTGAGCCTCGTGGAGCGGAGCTGCTGATGGAGCTTTCAAAAACAGCCGCAGTACATTGGTCATAAGCTCCCTTTTTTTAATGCTGATATAGCAAGCACACATTTTTTACTTAAAGTTTGGGTCTATCACGGAGAAATACTGTTTTTTATCACCAGTCTGTAAAGGACAATGGAAATGAGAACATTGTGAAGAAATGATGGCGTTGTTTTTTAGACCTGCTGGCATTATATTAATGCGTTTTTTTCCAGCCACTGGGTTTATTTCTGTAATATTTGTCAGTAATGCTTCAGGCACCCCTGAATTATGTTCTCATACCTGCAGCCAGTCTACCCAGAGTTCTCAGAGGGATCCACCGCGGCTCGGTGGACGCTGTGTCAGACACATTTAGATTTCTGCCTTTCATATTTCCACCCACACAGTCACCCTGCACAGTTGCTGGTGAATGCTGCTGAAACCTGCGATTTTCCCAAATACATAGAGGAAGGAGGAAGAGCTCTGAAGGCAGATCACTGCAGCATCATTTATCACAAATTACAAACACACAAATGAAGGAAAAGCTGTATTTCTTGTGCCTTTGTGCGTGCTGTACAACTGAAAATGTGACTGCTCCCTCTCACTTTATTGCCCGTGTGTGTTGAACAGGAATGGGTGTATTTAAATACACAGATTCCCTGTAATGTAAAACACACACTAAATTCACATGTACCATGATTTATTACGGCTTTATTTCAGTATAGGAGCAACAAAGTGTAATCAAATAGGGTATGTCACAAGAGCTGTTTATAGCAGGATTAGTCATAGAAAACAGCCCACTCCCCCCTGCGACAAACAGTCTATAAAACAGAAGAACATCTCGACAGCCCAGGAGAAAGCTACCAGTCTGCCTCTCGCTTAATTCAGAAGGGGGGAAAGCCACTCAGTGTGAACGGTGCTCCTGCTTATACAGCCAAACAAGATTATATTATAGTAGGGATTTAAATTCCAAGCCAGAACATGTCCCCTTATCCCCCTGAAATAAGCTTGGGTATTGTTACACTCTTCATTTTCATCTTTTCCAGTCGATCCTCTGTGTAACTGTATATCACTGTGGCGCTACGAAATAAGATAACAATTTCTGGTTATGGGAAATTAAAGCAATGTTCCTCGGGGCGGCGTTATTGTCCTGATGCGCTGACACAACACACCTGATTTCTGAAATGAAGAGATATTCCAAAACAAAATGCCTCGTCTCTGTTTCTGGTCAGCATTATGCATGCAGGCCAGTCTTTTGGCCTCAGATACTCACATTCAGTCTTGAATATTTACCAAACATCTCCACGCAGATGTAATCCAGACCTTGACTGTAGCAGTGAGATGGGCCTGGTTTAAACTTCCATCAGGCTGAGAGTTTCACATTCGAAGCAAAGCACCAGCTTGGTAATATAGAGAGTGTTGAAATCTTTCCACCACACACCCAGAAAACTCATCTCTTGTCCTCTTCTCCCCCCCCATTGAATCATGTCCCCTGTCCCATATCATCCTCCTCAACATTAATAGCCTACACTTTTATCTGGAAGTACAGTTCTCATTCCTCTTGTGTCCTTTGCTGCCACGTGTCTCTTACATGATCACTACTGAATGACGAGACATTGCCAGAACGCTTCATCTCCGACCAGCGCTTTCTCTATTTTTCTCTCTATTTTTGCTCCAAGAATTGAAGCTTATTTTTCATTGAACTCTTTGTACATTGCTTAAAGCACCTTTGATGTGGAAGTAAAAATGAGACTAAATGCACCAACAAAACTAAGTCAGGCTAATATACTTTCCTGTTTCCAAATGGAAACCAAAGTGTAGCCCTGCTCACCATCAAAATCCAAAACACAGGACTGGAACCTGCTATCACTCCTGACTGACACAAGATAATGCCAGTTTTAATAATGTTTTCTGATGCTGTTAAACTTTAACAGCAACTATGCTCTGCATTTATAATTCAAATTCTTCAATTAGATATGTGAATATGCATAATTTATGTGGTTATAAAAATGACTGATTGCTCCTTTAATTGGTACAGTTTTCCTGGTGGTCTGTGCCTCTTGTTTCACCATTAATATATTTCAACCAGTGACCATGAAAGTGCATCACAGGAGCACATGTGGAGCATAAGAACAACCCAGTGGTCATTCTGACACTTGATTCCCATCTCCAGTTGCCATTACAGCTCCTCAACATCATTAGTGGGAGTTTTTAGAAGCTCTGAAATCTACTTATCAGGTCAGTTGAGGTCTCCACGCGTCCCTAAAGTGAAACCTCGCCTCCCTGATGCAACATTGCATCCTTTCCCATCTAAACTCCTCCTCTGCCTCCAACCGAACAGACAACAGGAAATGGCTTTGGTGAAAAGGAGGTGAAAAGTGGTGGCTCGCTCTGCCGCTTGTGAGCACATCCCGGAGTCACTTCTGAGTGATGGTGCTTTTCCATGCGGTCCAGCAACGTGTGGAGGACGTTTGTGCAGCTCCACTCCAACATTCGCTTTGAATCAGCATGTGAGCGAGTGTGTGAGTGTTTACACACATGCACACAGGCGTGGACAGAAGGACGGTCCGCCCCCACCGCTGCACCTCCACAGAAAAAGCAAAAGACAATGTGAAGTTATTTCAGGAATCCTTTTAACGCTTCATATAAATGACCCGATAGCCTGCTGAAACACTGTTACATATTACTGCAACGTCTGAACATGCCTATATTTCACCCTCTCTCGCTCGCTCTCTCACACACACTCCCACATTGTAGCTTGCTCCATTTACTTTTCATTGTCCTACATACGTGTTAACACAAACTTGGACACACACATGCACACACACACATGGCCATTAGCTGCCAGACTATTGCTCACTGTCAGGAAAGAGGAGTGGATTACTATTTCATGGCCCTCCATCGGCTGAAAGTGGATCCATTTCCCAGCATTCCCTGATGCCCCATGTGTAGACTCAGTGTGGGCCAGAGGCCAGACAGGCTGCTGATGGTCTTCCTGCTGGACATGCGGAGTTCGTCGCCTCCTGTGATTGGCTGTAAGCTGTAATGTAGGCATTTTTTCACACGTCCAGTTTAAGTCTACCCACCAACATTGAAATCGAAATGCATTCCACACTTTTCCATGCACATGCACACAGACTGAGTAAGTAAGACTGCTTGGCATTTCAATTATTCCTCACAATATGAATGTATAACGTGGAGAGCCATTTGGCGAGCTTGGATCATAACAAATTAGATGCTCACTAAAAGAAGTGTGCAGCTGACTCAGGCAAGAGGAACTTTTTTTTTTCCCCACACCACAATGGAGCCCTCTGGTCCGCAGTGTGGTCAGTGGTCATTCCCTCATCCACTGTGTTCCCCTTTCATTACTTTCTTTATTTGGGGAAAGATACATGATGATTTGGCACAGTCCCTTTTCTGTGTCATCACGGAGTATGTTGGACAGAAAAAGAGGATATTAACATTTCATTTCCCCTTCAATGTCATTTTATATTCAAATGTTAGTGCAGCAACAAACTGCTGCTGCTGTTACAGAGATATTTGAGATTTCTTGCACAACGAGTGAGATAAAAATGTTACCTGTGTTGCATTACCATAGTCTGAATTATTTTTTTTAATGTTTCTAATTTTCTGGTGAAGGTTTTGTGCAGATGAAGTTCGTGTGGCCAAAAGCCTGAGTATTTAATAAAAGTGGATTGCAGCACTGCGTATGTGGGCTTTTTTTTTTTCCTTCATATTTGGTCAAGGTTTTTTTGAGATGAAATGAAAGCAAGCTTTTGTTAGCATGCGAGAGTTAAGAAAAAGGACTCCTGGAGTCTTTGTGTGCTCATTCGCATTCTGATGAAGCTCCTGAATCATATGTTTAATTGCCCTGAAATTGTTCCTCAGAGATGAATTCCTTACAGGGCAATTCGACTAAACAGAAAATTCATATTTTTTATTCTGAAGGCCTAGGTGTTTCCCAGAGAAACAATACTCTAATCTGTAATTCTGATAAACAGCCTGGAGTTGCTCTTTCGGGGGTTTTCTGAACTTTTTCTGAACCCAAAACAGCTTTTAATACAACACAATTGTTCCATTGTTTCATCAGCTTCAAAATGCAGTTATTTCCACATGTTCTTTCTGCATCCAGTTACAGACAGCTTTTTCATTTTTGTTCCTATTCATTTTCTAAGGACATGTGCTACAACTGACAATTTTCTCTCAAGGAGACAGTATTGAATGTACTTTAGTGCAGCTGCCCTGAGAGAAAATAATAATTCAAAGTTGAAATCCAATTGCGGATTTATTGTGTGTTGTAGCAGGGAAGTAAAGTAAGAAAAGAACAACATCAAAGATGGCATTTAAACTATAAGCTGGGCTAAAGACACGTGTACTGTACAAAGCGAGTGTCTGAGGCAAAACACAAGTTATTTTGTCAGAGTCGTCAAATGCATGAAGGTCAATAGTCAAAATATATTCTTTTTATTGTTAAGCTCAGTAGCTTGTAAATTACAGACAAATGTGACAATTGATGTGTGAAAAGACACCGGCTTCTGTATAATCCAATTTGACAATCCTGTTGTGAAGAAACCCACAGTTCAGGTTTCTGATTGTATTCAACCTGTACTTTGTCTGAGTCCTCAGACATTCCTCAAAGCTCTCAGAATAAGACATGGCTGTGTGTACATCAGGCGTACGTATCAACATCAAGACTGACTCTCAGAATAAATGAGCATAAAGTCGCTACCAGACCCTCAGCGGCTTGACATTTCCAGCTTGCCATATTTCACCCATTTTTAAAAATTGCAACAAGCAAAAAAGCAACTTCAATTGTGCTTTTTTATTTTTTTTTATTCAGCTGAGAAAACACTTCTAAAATTAGGCCTGCCCTGGCTGTTAAAGACACAGACAAAATGATTAATGCTTTTCTGTTGTGCCTGAACTGCTGCAATGCTTCTGTACGTGCCTCTGCCAAGCTTCTTCCACGTCAGCTCCAGTTACAATGCTGCTGCTGCTGCTTTTCTCTGTAGGCCGCCTTCCAAATGAGCGAAAATCACTTTGAGTTTTGTGGAAAGCATTTCACGATCAAGCACCGAAATATATGTGTGAATATTTTTTAGGTCCATTAGGTCCTCAAGACAAGAGTTCTTGGTCATTGCAATGATCAGGCTAAAGCAGGTGGGTAACATGCATTTTTAGTGCTCAATTTATGATCCAGTGTCAGTCCAGTGTTCATACTTAACAATCAGGTACAAAAACTACATGTTCACATTGTCACTTAGCTATTCAATGTACCTCTACAGGCTATGTAAGCTTAGATCTGACCACATACACAGAATATCTATTAATGCTACTTTTCATACAATATCACTTGAACCGCTGCACATTTTTCAGCCAGATCATCTGAAACAGCTTAACGTTTAATCACCACCTTCAAATTGTTGTGTTTTATGTTTAATTTCTTGTACTATATGCACTTCATCGTTCTGCCTTTTTACTTATATTGGTTCAAAGTTTAAAATCACAGCTCAAAGCAGGATTTCTTCACATCAAACACATCAAAAAGAAAAAGCAACAGCAGTCTGTTTTTGTTTCTGTCCTGCTTGCTCTGAAAAACAGACAGCTGGACGTGAGCTCAGAATAAAATAATGATTTAATTTCGGTTGAGGCAGAGAAGAAAAAGCATGTGGACAGGAGGAAAACAACTCTTTAGAGTGTCGGTCTATTTCTAAAGCCAGTAATTACAGAATAGATAGAAACCAGACTAAAAGTCTGTAACCACACTCGCTGCCATGTGAGGCTGCGGTCCTCGTTTCACACCAGAGAGCAAGATTATTGGTTTAAACCAAATGTCTGTTTATGGTTACGGACTTGTTCCTCCATAAAAACCATAAGATATGTGAGGGTTGACATGATAAAGATTTATTGTCAGAATAGAGGTAATATTTTGACATTTCAGGGGGGAGAAGATAGAAAATGTGTTTTTTTAAACAGTCTCCTGGTATGCCCTACATTTCTTTCTGGTCACGTCCTTCCCTTCTGTTTCAATCTATCAGAGTGAAGGAACCACCACTGGGGAGAAATGAGGGAACGCTTTCAGGGGACCCCAAGGAAACAGTGGACTTTTAGTTAATTCTTAGTGGCACCACTGCTTCCCCAATACAGCTTTTCTGTGGCTACAGCGTGCTACACATGGAGGGCAGCAGCCGTTTGTCTCCGGTGGCCTCCAGTTAATAAGCTCGACTCGCCTGAAGTGCGAGGCCTGAGGTTGGAGCTGCCTGTGCTGTAGTTCAGCCAGCCAGCATTGGATGGAGCCAGTGGGCGGGATTGTTGCAGACCTCCACCTAGACCCTCCACAGCCCCTCACTATGGCTTCATCAAAGTTATTACAGTCTAGAGTGCCATCTTTTTTGATTCAGTTTACATACTTTTGACACCTTCCTGGTTTGATGTCATACTCTTTAATGCATGGCCCTTTCAACAACTTACAGCTGTCAGTACCACCATTCATATTATTCAGAGCATCACTCCTGAGAGCATTCAGATGGCGCTGACAGGGGAAGAAGAGCATCAGCAACTTTCTGAAGTGTAGAGCGCGTCCAAACATCCGTCTGTCTATTTTTTAGCTCCTTATCTGTATCAGGGTCACCAGTGGCAACAAGCAGAGCAGCCCAGATGTCCTGTTTCCCAGCAGCCTCCTCCAGCTCTTCCCAAGGAATCTGAAGGCGCTTCCAGGTCAGCTGAGGCTGAGGCTGTAATGAGTCCAGCCAGCATGGTTCTTCCTGGTGGGCTGCGTCAGGGAGGTATCTTTCTCTGTCTGAGTGCCTGCACCACCTCAGCTAACCTTAACTCAGTGCTCGACAGCGTCCTGACTGGGAGGTCCTCCCTGGACTTTTTTTAGCTAGGTGCTTCTTTCTGTTACAGAGCGTGATGGAAATGTGAGAGCTGCTTTATCTTTACCGCCACTCCGATACAATCCTAACCAAGGATACATGGTTTCTTTTGCATTTAATGTACCCACATATGAGACACGGGGAAACCTGAACTCCTCCATTTCAGGAGCTATTACTCTCCATCTAAGAATAGAACAATGATTCAGGGAAGAAGCGGGGTCTCAGATGTGGGCACGCTCGTACTCATCACATGTTAGTCATATTCAGCTGCAAACCCCCTCCAATGCAACGAGGACAAAAGGTTGACACATCTGCAGACACCAAAGATGCTGCTTAATGTCCCTGAACTAAACACTGTCTACATCTCAGCTACCTTGATCACAGTTTGACTCTGGTGTTTGACATCTATAATCAAGAAGAAGCTTGATGTGAGCTGAGTGTTTGATTACAGTTCAATTGTGTCTAAATATTGTCAAACTAATGTCCAAAAATAGAGAAAAAAACCCAACATAAACTGCATTTTTGGAAAGCGCAAATGAACGGTAGAATTTATTAGCAATCAAAACATCCTATTAGTCCATGTTGTACATTTACTACATTTTAATTTCCAGTTATGGTATAGAAATCAACTTGATCTTGAGGGAGACTGACATGGACCTTATGACATAGAGTGAACATCATGTCCTTATTTTGTCACATTGTTGTGTATATTTCAAGTCACTACAAGATCAATTTTTATACTATATTACATAAACACAAAACAATGGCTGTCCTTAAGGTGCTGAGATGGCTCATTTAATGTACATGAATTACAGCAAATGAAACATGGAGGAAGAGTGTGATCCTTTAAAATGTGCTAATAATAATAACAACATGTTCCTTCTATTCCTACTCAATGAAACTAGCACCTACAACACTGAAATAATCAAGAGCATCACTTGATATGCACCGCAGACCACTTATGTAAAACACTGAAGTGAACCTTGATCCCAGCTTGACATAGGTCAGCACATTGTCATGAATGCCACCTGTCAGATGCTTTCCTCCAAAGCATTGGACTGGCTGCGGTGGCCCTGATGGGAATATAAGACCTTTTAACTACCTACATGAGTGCTCTCAAAGCAACAGGATAGTTTTTACTTTTGTTCCTCATCTAAAAAACACTGACCGCAGCAGCACTGTGGGAGGGACTGGAAGGTCTCAGTGCTGTCACTCCAGGGGGCTGACATATTAACATGTACTCCTCAAGCTTGGACCCGGTAAGTCAAAGTGACAATATTCGGCAACAAATAGGTGGCATTTTACATGTCACGCCTGATCTTATAAGCCTCTTTTCCCAGCTGACATCATTTGAGCAATTTGTTGTGTTTGTTTTCTGTCAAGGAAATGCGCAGTGAACGCGCGCATGGGGCAAAACATAATGGATGAGCACATAAGAGGTTCAAAACCCTCCAGTGCTGACAAATTACTGAGGAGAACAACCACCCAACCACCACACTGATAGACTGGACTAGAGAGGAAGAGGGAGAGAGAGAGAGAGAGGGAGAGAGGAGGGGAGGGAGAGAGAGGGAGAGAGAGAGAGAGAGAGAGAGAGAGAGCTGTGGTGAAGCCAATGTTTGTCGTCGAACTCCAGCAAATATGAGGATGGGGAGATAATGGCCCACACTGAACAGGATGACTGAACCTCCGCAATTATCAATTTGTGTCTTTTTATGATGCATTCTGACAAAACAAAACCCGAAGAAGAGAGTCTGGACAGCAAGGAACAAAGGATCGCATGTGGTTTTTGGACATGTCCAACCATTCCTCACACCATCCTGATTTGTTGAGGAGGGATGGTTATTGAGTCCAATTCAACATCTCACTGAAATCACTGGATCAAACATCTCCATGGAGGAATTACTGGAGACTTCTGCGGTGCACGCGCGCACAGAGACGCCGTAGCTCTACATGAACCGCGATAGACTGAGTACTTTTATGGAAATTGCTTGGAAATTTCAGCTCAGCTGAAAGACATACGGGCAGCAATAATAGCACACCACACACACACTGAAGCCAGCGCCGGCGATCTGTGTGTCTCTGCAATAAGTGGCTGATAAAAAGCAATAAATTCTCTAGAATAAATACAGTCATCTGGTTGTGCGCCATGGGCGACGAGGCGTCAAACTTCAGGGGAAGCAGCAGGACCGGTGTCTCATCACCAAAACCCAGGACTGGTGAGGATCACGGCAGAGCGGAGATTGTGGGCTAAATTAAAACTGATCACCACTGAAAAACAATGAGATTAACGATTTTTGGATGACTTGTCAGATTACCACTGTGACAGTTTTTGATGTTATTCAGAAAACAAGATTCAGATCCGGGCTGTGCTGGACTTGGTCACTTTGATTTGTTCGCTCAGAGATCAAGTGGCAGAGAGGGACATGAAACGTTTTGTTTTGTGCTTGAAATAAACGAATACAGCCATATCATTTAATCAATAAGTTAAAAGGGGATCTTTCATTTTTTTTTGTTGCACTATGATGGAACCACCACCATGCTCGAAGAAGAGCCTGTCCCTGTCGCTCCCGGTTCCCCGGGAAGGACAGGCGACTCTGAAGCCTCCGCAGCATCTTTGGAGGCAACCCCGGACCCCGATCAAAATCAAACACCGGGGGTACTCCGACACCGACCGGCATCACCACCGGCACATGGAGCGCTCCGACGCCGTGGATACGAGCGACCGACCAGGACTGAAAAAGTCTCGGATGTCTTGGCCATCCTCCTTCCACGGGACCACAAACACATCCATTGGAAATTGTGTCGGGAATAAACGGTAGGCGAGAGAGGAGTGTGCATTCCAAACATCCCAATAATAGCCTATGACAGCCCACAAGGCATATGCGTAAACGGGAGGGGAGGAGGGGGTGCATTTTAATGAGTGCGTAATAACGCAGTGTGCCTGAAGGGTTAACTGATATGAAGCGCTTTCTACCGGGAGGCGGGACGCGTGGGTTTTCGGTGCTGATGCGTTATGCGTCTTTGGATAGACTGTGTCAGATGGGTATGAAGCACAAACCAGTCCGCCCACTCGAAACGCAGGGGCCGCAACTGTAAATACCAGTAAGATTTTTAAGAGCGTCCACATGTTACACGTAGTTGATAAGAGACACGAGGCGCAGTCGTTTTAATGGCACCAAAGGTCTAGTGGGTGCGTTGGAGCGTGCAGCACTGAGATATTACCAACTCCAGTCCAGGCCTTTATCAGCTTGTTTGCAGAGGGAGGTTTGGGGCCCAGTGGGCGGAGGACCAAAAGTTAAAGCCCCCTGGATGCACCCTGCTGGAGTGCCCTTTAGCAAGGCAGTGAGTCTCTAACTCAAAGGATGTGATCCTGACCTCTGACCCCCTTAGGCGTGGTTGGTATAAATAAGATGTGACAAAGTTATGAAGTCTTACCTGGACTTGTGTCACGCAGATGGTTTCAGGCAGCATCTAATTGGCCCACCATGGCTGCTCTGTGATCAGACATGACAGTATAAAATTCACTGCATTAGAGGGAGGACACTGACCTGGAGGCTGGAGACAACCACAGCAGAATTATTTGATACTTAAACTCCACCAGCTAACAACTCTTCCAGCACTTAAATCAAATTACATCATGCATGTTAATCAAGTAGATTTGATTAAAGGCATTTCATTAAGTGAGTCATGGAATGATACAATTTTGATACGATTACTTTGTCCTTACACAACAATTGTTCCATTTATCCTCTTAAGAAGACACTATGAATGCAGTGCCAGGTTGTTTTTATTGTTAAACAGCTGCTTTCTCATGAACCATCCAAGAACACCATAGAATTTAAAGCCTGTTCAGTATGGTCAGGACAGGGTTAAAGTTATTTTTCACATGTCGGTAAGAGGGGGTATCCCTGTTTGTCAGAGAGAGAAAGTCAAGGCTATAAATGCTGGTTTTCCAGGTTGCCCCCTCTTCTGCTCTGTCCTTTGTGTGACCTGAAATCCCCAGATGTTAGAGTTAGAGTTTACATGTTAGACTGTTTCTGGCTCCCTTATTACCCCCCTCACCCTCCCCCAGTCGCTGATGAAGCCTAAATGTGCTCCTTCCACGAGAGCAACACATTAAACAGGGTGATTATTAGACTAATAACACATCCCTGAGAGTGCGGTGGGTCTCCAGGGGACTGTCAGGGTCCTGTATTTTTTCCTTTTTACTCCTGTTAATATTTGTTTTCTTTCTTTTATTTTTTTAATGCCACAGACGGCCTTCCCGGCAGGGAGGCCCCTGGGAGAAGGGCCAACTCCAGCTGACTGGAGGAAGGGCTGATTTGTATTTTAGTCCTCAGGACACGCTCTGAGGCAGTCCAATCTTTAGTGCATTGGGACTGACTCTGCCTGCCCTTCTCCTTCTGTGGGCGGCAAACCATGAGAGGGCATAGAGAGAGAGAGAGAGAGAAAGAGAGAGAGAGATAATTTGATTCCGACAAGCTCAGTTCTGAGAGCTCACCAAGCTGGCTCCAACTGTGTGTGTTCATGTGTGTGTGTGTGTGTGTGTGCCTTAGCAAATCCAGGAGGTGATGTGTACTATCTGTGGGTGTTTGTACTACACACTGGTCAGGAAGGAGGGTGCACGCAGGAATGGAGGCTGGTAGATAAATGTTGTGTGTCATGAGTAGTGGTGAAATGCGGCGTGCACAGTGTGTGTGTGTGTATGTAGCGGTATTTATGAGTGTGCTATGCACAGGTTAGTGTCTGACCTGTAGCCCGTATGGATTGCAACAGGCCTTGCTTTATTTGTTTTCATATCAGTGGGAGGCCAGAGGGATTTCCGTTGTGTTGATATTATTTTCATTCTTTTCACATATTAGAGCGACTGTATATTCTGCCTCCTTACTTATATCCGAATAAAGGACGCTTCGAGCTAGATGCCTCATCTCCTCGTTGGATTTATCAGGCTTTATGAACATCTATGTGGATCCGGCAGCTCTGCGGTTTTAGCTCAAGGCTAACTTGCGTTGAGTCCGGCCCATGGAAGGCAGTTCCTCTCACTGTCGCTCTGAATGCTTTTATTTACATGCACTCAATGCCTGGGAATATTATTTCACTAAACCCTGAGATATGAAAAAAGACCCTCCCAAGATCCAGCTTATATTGGCAATGTTCCCAGGTCCAAGTTCCTAAACAAGCATTGGTCACCAGCAGTTTTGAGAAAGAAATTGAGGCTGAATATTTCCTGCTGAGATTTTTTTTTTGAGTTTTTAGCTTTAGTACAAGCATGTTTTTGCCATTACAATGACAAATACTGTAAGCTTATTGGCCAAGGAACATGAAGTGACTTTGCTGGTGGAGAGCGGAAAAAGTAATTGGTCTTAGATTGGTCGGACACTAATCGACCCAGCAGATGACCTTAGTGTCTCAAGGAAGCAGACCATTCAATCACTGAAGAGTCGGTCAAGACCTCATCTGGAGGTTCGAAAGATCAATCAGCCCGAGAGATGCTGGTGAAATTGTTTTGGACAAGGTTCAGAGACAAACAGATTGTACCGTGCTACTGTAATTGATACCCTTGCTTTTGAAAACGAAGCACTCCCAACAGTCACCAGTCCTGGGATGGATAGCCTACAGGAGGGATTCTGGGTGTTGTTTTGCATAATTGTTTGAAGAATCATTGTTTGCGACTGTTTTCACCAGCCTATTTTTGTCTCTATGTTGTATCCCACAAAATGGCAGTCTTAGTGGCAATCAGCTTCCCCCCCAAGAGTGTCAGTCTGCCTCCTCTTCCCACCCCCAGTGTCTTTTGTCAGTCCCTTTGTCAGAGGATGCTAATATGAGCGTATCAGTCATCAGGTCCCATGCCCAATACGCTCTGGGAAGTTCCAACACGAAAATGAATGACTGACACTGAGCGAGTAACAGCTCTTCCCGCAATTCTGTTGCTATGGTTACTTGTTTTGTGCATTTGTAGAATAGATTTCATTTAACCAAAAAAGGCAAAGCCTACAGGCACTTGATGGGCTTGACTGTATAATTTGTCAGTATGTATCAGATCCCACTGGATATGCATCATGACTTGTGTGTTTATAAGGTGAAAAAGTGAATATTAATACACCTCTGCTGAAGAACTGCAGTCTGCCGATAGTTTAATCACAGCACAGAGCTGGTTTCCTGTTCAGTCCTCTGCAACAATTTCAAACCAAAGCCTCCCTCCCTCCCTTACCTAACACTTCATGCATTCTTTACACCTTTTTTGCCCAAGCTGGGATCCAGGGCTGATTTGTAAGCCGGAGCTGCTCTTTTGCCTGCCTGATTGGCCGGCTGCCATAATAATTTAGTTCATAATGAGGTACAGCTCCAGTTAATTACCACAACAGCTGTATTTTGTTGTTGATCATACATTTCTACACTCTAGAAACAAAAAGTCTCATGCAGAGAGTGTTCAGGAATTATCCCAACAAATGTGTTTTAATAGCGTTAAGTAATAGACCTCTTATCTCATTTCGTGTAGTGGAACCATCTGTTTAAGCTACAGATTGCGCTCTTCTGTGAATACATCGTGCTTTCTCACTACTCTCAGCGCTAATTAGTATCTGGAGGCATTTCATGTACTGGAACGGCGCTCGCCATTGGTTGGCTCGGGCAGATCCCAGAGACCTCAGGTAAAATCCCTCCGAGATCTTTTAGTAATGACATCAAACGGGTTTGTTTGCTCTAAGCTCGCATCCAAGGTCCCTCTTTGTGTTTGTTCTCTGCTCGTCACTTTGTCTCACTGGAGGACTCAATAGGCTCTCACAGGCTCCTCAGATTCTCAGGCCACTGGTAACCACATTCAGCACAGCCAGTTTGCTTCGTGAATCGGCTGGAAACCTTGGCATCTTTGCATTTTAATTAATTTCACACTGAATCCTCTTAAAGTGGTGATACACTAGTCATTACTTTTTTTGTTTTTTTGTTTTTTTTGACAAGTGTGGATGGGCAAGGATCCCAGCGAGAAGAAACAAAGTGAGCCACAGCATCAAAAATTCAAGTTGCACAACAAGTCCACCTGTTACCCACAAATATGTCCCAGTTTGGTGCAACTAGTGTGCTTACATTTTGTCTACAACAACACCCAGTCCTTATTCCTTTTTCTTGTCATGTTCCTTAAATCACCTTCATGGGACACAGTTTATTATGCAAACACTTTCCTCTGCCTCTCTCAAGATGTCCAGTGTGATTGTGGTAAGCCTCATGCTGGCCATTTTGTATCTCTTCTGATCTAATAATATTGTTCGAATCACTCATAAAAATTACAGTCTTTGATTGCTGCTTTTCTCTCTTTTTGATTCTCTATCTTCTCAGTGCTTCTTTTCACCCCCCTGTAAATGGGGACTATTGATTCCATCTCTATTTCTGTTCTCCGCTTTGTTTCTCCATTGTGTGGCCCGTCTCGCTGCTTCCCTGTAGTTTCTGAGATTCTCTCTGATAGCCTTGTTCTTGCTTACAGCGGCATTAAGCACACAGTTTCTCTATCAAAAATCTATCATTTCATCCCACTCTCCCTCTCTTGTCCACTGAGATCATCGGCTGCTCGCAGAGTCTCTCCCCCCTCGAAGCCATATCTGAATCTCAAACCTTCATATCCCCAGTGGTGGAATGAACTGCTCACCACTGACAGTGTGCAGCGCTTCATCTCTTCCTATATTCTTCTCCTTAAAGCTATTTTATCCTGATGTAATTTTTCATTCTTCATGCTCTAGCCGCTACTTGAAAAATCACAGACTTCAAGGGCAGAGCAGACACAAACACCTTCATCACATGGCTGGCAATCAGCTGCCATTAAAGAGGGAGTTCAAACAGACCTGTGCATCAAAGATGTGTCTATTTGAAGGAAAAACAGTTAATAATTATGCTGCAAGATGAAAACACGCAGTAAAAATCATCCTGTGTGAATTCAGAACAAACTTTTCCTCGGATTTATTTTTCCTCTGACACAAAAAATAAAGCTTTTTAGTAGTAGTAATAGTAATTTATTCTTCAAGCCCATAGGCGCTCAGAAGAAACTAAAAGGAAAAACCTTTTTAGTGTAATCAAGTCACCCACTTCAAACCAAGAAAAAGGTCTTCATTGCTGAGACTTGGGAGAATTTAAATGTCAAAATGTGCGGTGTATTCAATTTCAAAATAAGTGGTAGTCTTTCACCTCTCAGCAAACAGCTCCGCTTGAGGGAAAACTCTAATATAATGCTCGTTCTGCGTGAGATTTCCTTGCAAGGAAGACGTGTGAGCAAGGATATTGTGTCCATGTTGCGTCCCAGTAGGTGAGCCAGACCACCACAGTTCAGAAACAGCTGGTGGTCTCTGATGCCGTGGCACAGAGTGACGCCACTGAGAGGACGACCCCGCTGAAATGTGCTCTAGGCTGCTGTCTTAGCGCAGATCCGTCTGAATGACTGAGACTGACAAACCCTCTGTCAGCTGTGTGTCAGCGCAGCACACACACACACACACACACACACACACACACACACACACACACAGTGGAGCAGAAAGAACAAATAGCATACACCTGTCAAGCAGAGTCAGGGGATCGCGGAGAGAGCCTAGTTCAAATCAAGAACTCACAACAAATCAGAGCTGAACAGGATGAAGGCGTGCACCTGGAGACTACACTTACCACGGACGGACACAGAAGAAGACTGCGTGCTCGTTCAACTGCCTGCTGATGCCAACGTCTCATCTGAGGTGTCACTCCCAGACCTTGCTGCCCAGGACAGTGCTCTTGCCCAAAATTACTGGCAGAATGTCAGCTTCACTGGATGATTATGAAAGTGTCAGTCCTGTTTAGAGAGGAGGGACAGATGGCATTAATAGAGCTCTACCATGTCACAGACTTCCTTACTGTACACTGTGGCCCGGTCCCTGCAAATACAACCAAAGCTTTGTTCAGACCTTCATTTTGATTCTGTTCACAATATAAATCTGCTGCCTATACATCATTTCATGACAAGACGGTATTGACAGATATAGACTACGCCTAAATATAGCAGGAAATGTGTTTTTTGTTTTGTCCATTCTTGGTCTGACTCATCTCCCCCTGTTGTTGTGTGAGCTTGATTGGAAAAATGCTGCAAACAACAGCAAATAATATTCAGTTGCCATCAAAACAATAACAGCACAAGGGCTTGCTAAATGTGCCACTAAATATTTCATACCGTGCTAATTTATAACGCAAAAAACCCCAATCAGCCAGAAAATATTCATCTTCACTTGAGCTGCTGTTGGATGAAAACCTTGTATCTTGTAAGCAGCGGTGGAGGAAGTATTCAGATCCTTTACTTAAGTAAAAGTAGTAAAAGTATGTGAGTGAGTCAATAAAATGTATTTAAGTACCAAAAGTAAAAGTACTTAATGCAGAAAAATGGCTCCTGAGAGTGTTATACTATTATATATTATATTATTATTATCACTGGTAATTCATGTGTAAGCAGCATTTTACTGTTGAAGCTGGAGGAGGAGCTAATTCTGACAACTTTATATATTGTTGGGTAGTTTAATCTATAAAACAGATAATCTTGTGTTTTTTAGGTAAAATCTCAATTTGTAAAGTAACTCCAGCTGTCAAATAGTATGGAGTAAAAAGTGCAATATTTCCCTCTGAAACATAGCGGAGTAGAAGAATAAAGTAGCATAAAATGTAACTGTGAAGTATAACTACTTAGAAACTGTATTTAAGTACAGTACTTGAGTAAATGTGCTTAGTTACATTCCACCATTGCTTGAAAGTGTTCAGCAACTAACGAGTTAGCTTTCTGAAACAATCCAGAAGATTTTGAAAGAGTTTGGAGATGTTTTTCCTCTAGAGGAGCATGTAATTCTTCAAATAACTACAAATTTGTAAAGTGTTTTTCCCATGACTGTAATTCTTCAGTTTTCCAAAAATATGTGACACTGTGAGGGCTTAAAGTTCCACGTATTAATGCCTATTAATATGTAAGGATTACCCGTGCAGTGCTGTTGATATGTTGATGCCAGATGGGGCGCGTGCTCAGGAATGCATCATGCATGTTGCTTCCTGTCTAAGTCAGGGCACAATCATCTTTTATTGCCACTGAAACAGAGTGATTCAGAAATCCATGAAAACAAATGCAATAGGTTTGTGTGAGGAATATATATAAAAAAATAACACTGGCAATCTGTGGAGCTGCAACAAGGTTTGTGGGAACACTTGAGATCTTTACATAATGCATGAAGCAGCTTATGATTTATAGCCGCACTGAAGGTGCGGTATACAGGCTGAGGCACACCCCTGTTTCCTCTGTTAGAAAAAGGGACGCTTCTGACCTCTGCGAGATCAATGTGTGAGCATAACCTGTCTTGTCAGAGCAGTGAGCCCATTTCTTGTAGGTCATGTTCATGTTCACACATTAACACTCAACATTCAGGCTGTTGGAGGGCAGAGAGAGAGAAAAAAAAGCATGGCCCGAGGGTCCAGGATGGTATTTTCATTTGATGCTCTACTTTTCAGTTTGAGATCTGGATGTTTTTGAAGATTGCATATTTTCTTGGGCCAGGTCCCCAGCAGGAGGTTTTAAGTAACATCCTCCATTACACACTCTGCCTGGATGGGATTTCTAATGATGCTGACGCAGACTGGGAGGTGTATTTTACCCCCAACAAAAGCAAAGTAATTAACACCAGTGAAGGCCTGGTCTGAGTTCTCTGTCTCATTTTTGTTGTGTGTGTATCAAGGGGCTTATTGTGTGATTGCTTGTGTGGATTGGGAGTTTTGTTGTGAGAGGTTTCCTTAAAGAAGATCAGAATTGAGTCTTTTCTCACTCGATGCAGCTTTTCTCCCGAGCTTCTCATTGTTGTTGTTGGCATTTTTTAAGAACTTGAAAGGTCGCCAGTGCCCAGCAAAAGTTTCAAAGTGTCCCTGAGCAAGAGTACCTAATCATCACGTATGTTTGCATCAGCATACTCTTACTGGAAAGTGGCTAAAACCAGCTGAACACCATCCAAGAATTTTTATCCTCATTCTCAGTTTGAGTACCAGAAAATACAGGTGAAACATCTTTAATCGCAGCAGAAGAAGAAGAAGAAAAAGAAAAAGAAGAAGAAGAAGAAGAAGAAGCAGGTGCTCCCCTGCACATAGACGCTGCCTGCTTTAATAGAAGACAAACCCTGAGCCCATTCCTTTGCATCAAACAGGTGGGACGAGGGAAGCCGACACCAGGGAGAAGGTGTGAAGATAAGGAGAGCGGAGAGGAACAGAAGGTAAATGTGAGAAACGAGGAAGCGCGCATGTGTCTGGAGAATAGAGAATGAGGGCGGTTGTCTTCACAGATCACTGGCAATTGTGTATTTTGTCACATCAAATTTGATGCAAGACCTGTCTGCGATTGGTCGTGTCCCTTGCCACTCGCGGCCACAGTTGCACAAGCCAGTGATGCTGTGTACATGAAGGCCAGCCCCCCTCTCTCTCAGGGTGCTATAAATAGGGGGAGAAGAGCCTCGGGCTCTCAGTGTAATGAGATTAAACCAAACCAGCCTCAGCTCCCAGTGTTTTATTGAGCTTTATTTCAGTTTCCATTCCGTATTTCAATATGTATAAGGAAGATATTGAGTGTGGCTGCTTCTGCGTGCTAGACTGAGTCCGTGTAGGAACATTATGTGAACATAATGTGAAAGACTTGTGTGAGTATGTGTAATGTCCTCATTTTGCACCCCGCAGGCCATGGCACATCTCCTAAAGATGTGTTCATCATGATGGTAAAGCGTTTGTCACCATAATGTTGTGCCGTCACGAAGCTCCAATCGCTGGCTTGAAGCTGTCATGAATTCCCCGCTTTGCCTCCTGACTTTTCCAGTAGTTTCCATACTATGCACGTGAGGCCCGACTGTTGCTGCCAGTGGAAAAGTGATAGTTGACCGCAGTGTGCAAGACTAGTGCAACGCTATTGTTGAATCTGGATCTGTGAAAGGCAGACTAGAGAGCCGTACTGGCACAGCTATAGTGGCTGAACGTCTGCGTGTGAGCATGTGCTTGTGCGAATGCTTTTGTGAGACGGTAAGTGTCTGGGGACATGCAGAGTGGGAGACATCCATCCTGTTTGGACATACTGCTTATTCTCACAGCCCATATTCTCAGACTCTGACGTTTCGGAACGGTCTGCTTGACTCCGACTGCCTTTTCTGCCACGCCGCTCAGGCCTCATTACCCAATCACAGCTTCTTCCTCCATCATTTTGCCATCAGTTAGGGAGCACATGGCTCCCCCAGGTTCACTCGATTCTCTGCTGATTAATATATCTGTTATTCATCTCCTGCGCCTGTTCCCATTAGTAGGGAACATAACATTATCAACATCATCTGCACCTCTAAGACGCATCATAAGAACACATTAATCAGTGGTCAATGAAAGAGAAAAAGAGATGGAGAAGGGGATGAAAAAAGACACCAGGAGCAGAGCTTCTTTGCATTTATGAGAGGTAAACTCAGTAGTGCGTACAGCTAAAAGCAAAATGTATCCATCTTTTACAATTTTGCTGACACATCTCTTAGCTTTTATTTAGCGCACAATACAGCAACCTCTCCAGATGCCTGATTTAGGTCTGGCCACTACAGTGTGACAGGATAAAGTCAGACAGATGCTGGAAAGTTCAAGCTGTTGGCGTGACATGATGTGAGGAGAAGAAGTGGAGACAGAAAGTGCGCTTTTGAATCGGGGACCATTTTTGGAGACTAAAATTATAGTGCTTATGCTTAAATAAAAGGGAGCACACGAGGGACAAGAGGGCACTGAATGACACAAGAATAAAAATGACAGACAGACTGACTCATCAGACAAGCATGTCGCATTCACTGCCTCGCTGCAAGGCAGTGGCCCTGAGGCTCTTTCAGGAGAGATGAATATACACAGATAATCCTGCCTTTTCCTCACTAATGATATCTAAATGCTATCTACGATAATCACACTGATTTTCTTATTGTTCTCTCTCTAACATGATTCTCCTGGTTAACTCCTGTTATAACAGCTGTATAATTGGAATACAGTTTTGCTAATTGTCCTTCATGGTATTTAATTTATGATATATTTTATCTCCAAGGATGTAATATACATAAACATAAAATATGGCAAAAGAAATAATATGATTATTAATATGATGATAATGTGATCTTTTTAGGGTATAATCCTTAATTATATAAATTCATGGTATGCAACATAGTAAGCCTTATCAAAAACAGCGTAATGTAAAGCAGCTATATATATACAGTATATTATAATAACAATGTGTGATGTGAAAGGGGTTGTTTGATGAACTCACAGAGAATTGTCACCCGACTCTATAGTTTACCTTAGCTCTGAGAAGCTTTATAGTATCTTTCAGGTCATTGTTTTGGGTTTCCGGCCTGGAGCTCGACTGTTTCACTCTCACCGATCGCATAGCATCGTCTTCGGCCACAGCAGGCTGCTAAAAACCAACTGTATGCCACCTCCCCAGGACTAAATGGAAGACAAAGTAAGTTAGTGAGTAGATGGTGAACGCTGGAGACTGAAAGAAAAACACATACGTTTCAGCAAAATGCCTCAAAACAAAATATGTTTCCGTTGAAGTGGCAAAGCCCTCTAGCGGCCGTAGTGACTGTATGTCTCGTGACTGTAGTCCATCGGGAGCAAAGGAGGAAATAGTGAGACGTTGTTATAGAGGCATGAAGCTGGCAGAGGGAGATCTGGGTTGATGAATGGGTCAACAAAACATCAGACTCTGTCACGGGAGACTGCTGTTCATTTCCTATTTCCTACCAACAGTCAACCTTGGTTTCTTTTAACAATGACCGTAATCATTTCCTAACCACGTAGTTACTACTGTAACTGTGACAATTGTATGATCTTTCCCTAAACAAGTCGTTTCTGTGCCTGAACCTCACCAAACTAAAACCATAGCCTTGTAAGATCAGCATTTTTTTTTTTTTTTTTGTAGCAGCAATGTCATTCTGTCGATAGTAGCATCAGATCGGGCAAACACTGTGTCGCTCTGGAGGGCATGGACCAAGGACTTGTTGGAACATGGTGAAGCATTTAACAGTTAAAAAGCCAGATATTTCCCTCAGGGGTTGGTGGAGACCAAAACAGAGCTATAAGGAGAGCAAATATTAGACTTACATTTGCCAGGTGATGTGCTAACAGCTAACATGTTCACACATCAATTTTAAAAGGTGATAATATGTCGATGTTGTGTTCACAGCTTCTTCCCGTTGGCCCCAAGTGGCCAAAAACTCAGCTATTGCAGGTTTAAAGAAAACAGATTAGAGGCTTTTCCATCCATTTTCTTCTGTTTATCCGGGGCCGGAACGCGGTGGCAGCAGGCTACACAAGGTAGTCCAGATGTCCCTCTCTCCAGTAACATTTTCCAGCTCTTCCTGGGGGATCCTGAGGCATTCCCCAGAGAAATGAGATATATAATCCCTCCAGCGTGTTCTGGGTCTACCCTGTGGTCTACTACTAGTTTAATGTGCCCAGAAAACCTCCAAAGGACGATGCCCAGGAGGAATCCTGATCAGATGCCCAAACCACCTCAATGGCTCTACTCCGAGCTCCGTCTGGATGTCTGAGCTCCTCACCCCATCTCTAAGGTTGAGCCTAGCCACCCTACAGAAACTCATTTGGCTGCTTGTATCCGCGACCTCATCCTTTTCTAAAAGTAAAATATATTGAATATATTGAATATTAAAATATTAAATATGGAGGACAACACAGCAAAGAGGGAAGCAATTCACAGGTGCACTCACATTTGTTTAGCCGTGAATGCATTACAGGACAATTCAGAGCATCAAGCTAAATGGACCTTTCACCGTGTGTTCAAATCAACCTTGTAGGCTTTCTCACTCAGCTGCACCCTGCCCAGCATTTGTTTTTGCACCACATTATATCAGTAATTATCTATCATTCCAGGGTAATACGTAGCCAGCCATCTCTGTGCTGGGCAATATGTATGACGAATTGGATGCCAAGACTGCCCATTAGTCTGCATTTCACTTCTAGATTGGATTAAATATGACAGAATCAGAAATTGCAGAAAGGATGTGGAGATTTGACCATGAAATGCACAATGATAGATAGATAGATAGATAGATAGATAGATAGATAGATAGATAGACTCTTACATGAGCCAAGAGGGGCAGACTGAGTGAAAAGACAGATGGAGGAAAAGATGGAGGGAAAGATAGTGAGATGGTGAGGAGGAACACAGCCACAGTGACACAAAGGTAGCTCTGGATGACTCACACTCCCTCTTCTCTCTCTCTCTCTCTCTCTCTCTTCATCTCTCTCTAGTCTGGATTAAAATAAAAGAGGCCCAGCAGCCCCAGCCTGCAGAGAGGGAGTTACGAGCTCCATCTCAGAGATAGGGTGATATGCTAAAAATACCACTCCGTGTGTGGGCTTGTTGGGGAGGGAGGGGGGGGGGACCACAGCATGGGGAGGGAGGTTTATGGATTTGGTGGTATAGTAGAGACGCCAGTGCTATCACTACTTTCCACAGTCCAGCGAGATCACGTTTCCAGCTCCTCTCAGCCCATTTCTTTTTTGACTCTCTGTTCCACAATGTGCACTAATTGGGTTTTGTAAGAGCACTCTTCCACTTTCTAGGAATGCTGGTCAGTGCAATTAAAATCTAGTTCATTAAGCAGTATTCAGCTGGATACCAAGCTTGTATCTTGTTGACCCCCGTTCCTTCTTTCCATCACACCCCCTCCGCTAGCGTCTCCTCTCTGAGAAACTCCATTAAACATCAAAAGCAAATCAATATCGTTCTATTGCTCTCGCTGCTGCGGAACAGTCGCTCTCCGCGTCGAGGAGTTCGTCTCTCAACTCCTAATTTATCTGGATGCGAGTGGCAGGAAACTAAACAGAGCACCAATTGAACACGTCTCTCCATCTGTCATCTCTCAGGATGGTTCTCTGTGTCAGCTGATCCATCTGTTTCGCCCAGCCTCAGTCTCCACAACAGCAGAGGGGAGGAGAAATGCGGTGAGGCTTCCGCAACACAAACCTACAAGGTGCTTTTTGAGTGGAACAATGCTCATTAAACAAACAGTTCCTCTGGTTCCCTCCCTGATATTTGGAAATCGGAACAGTGGTTATAAAAAGAGCTAAGTGTTGGGAGTCACGATCTTAAATACTTACCTTTCACACTAAACGGCCTCTGGGGTCGCAGGGGGGATTTACATATAAAAGGGTAGGGCGCTCTGTGGAGCAAGAAGGATGAAGAGAGGAAAAAGAGGCAGGAGAAAAATCGGGTTCTGCTGGCGCCCAATCTCAGTTGTAATTAAATCATTTTGCATGTGGCCAGAGATAGAAAGGAGAGAGAGAAAGGCGCTCTGGTAGGCAGAGGGAGTGACGGATAAAAGACACAAAGAGAACGAAGCAGAAAATAATACAAGCTGTGCTGACCTTGTTGCCCCCTGTTTCCAATACATGCTGCAAAAGTGCAGCAGACAACAGCAAAATATTGTGCAGTTAGAAAGAGGTTTTTCATTCCTTTGGCTTTACTCCAAGACAGTGACTGTAAAGTTAAAGTGGTGGCTTTCGTGCTTTAAGGATCTTTGGGGGTGTTTCAGGTGAAGATTTGTCGCTCTTTTCATGTAAAGTTCCCCTATTTTAGGACACTAGAGCAGGAAAATGATCCTAAACACACAGACACGGCAACCAATCATTTTTTATGTCCAAATAGTGAATTAATCTTGACTGGCCATGTCAGTTATCTGACCTCAGTCCTACTGAGCATGTGTTTGACTTCCTGGAGACCAGATTGAAGGCAAAAAGGCCACAAAACAAGCAATGAGGGAAGATGGCTGCAGTACAGGCCTGGCAGTGCATTACCAAGGAAGATACTATGACTGCAAGAGATTTGCATCCAAATGTTGATTATGATGACTGTTTATTCTGACTTGTTGAATTGCTTTCTGTCCCCTTAAATTTGGGTCACTGTTTCAAATCACATCCTCCTGTGCTGGAGTACAGAACCATCACAGGAAAAACTGTGTGAATATCTACTTTCTCACTCCACTGTATTGTTGCATTTAAAATGTAACGTACATCAGCTGTGTGTTGTGCAGTGGGCCATGTCACAAAGTTGCATCTAAACAGAGTTGAAAGTCGAGCAACCCGTGAAGCAGACATGGCGGTGACAGAATGAGTCGCTCTCCACCTGAGGAGAGACACCTGTGAGTTTTCGGGAGTTCAGAGATCCGCTGACGGTGATGTAAAGTGACGGACGCCTCTGGTGGGTTTCGAAGAATTCAGAGTGTAAGACTATCCACAGAGCAGCAGAGCCCAAATTCCTCAGGTGAAAGAAAACACTGTGCTAAGAGCTTTGTGTGTCTAACGTGAACCACTCAATCCGGGTGGAATTTATTTTGTACAGTGCATTAATAGATTAAGAGGGCTGGCGGTGGCAGTCCTTTCACAATGTGGAGGGCCTGTTGCTGTGCGGAATAATGGCTGATTATCCTGTCTAGTGTAGCCCATAAAATAAATCCCTTTCCTGTGGCATTTGCCAGGTGTGTGATGGCAGCCAATCCCTCTGGGTTCTTCCTGAAAGGCATGTGTTCTGCACTTTCAGAGGCTGAGGCCGGCTCTCTGTGTTCGGCCGCCCGGAGTTGGGTTGGTGATCCTGTGGGCAGGATAATCTGCTGTAATCCCCGGCTCTGTGATCTGACCACAGCGCAGCGGAGCGATGGATGGGTGGGAGATGCTACATGTGGAGCGGACAGTTGGGGGGCAAACATGGGAGGGGCAGAGGACGGGGAATGAGGGAGGTCAGGGCCACTGCACTATAAAAACATGAACTAATTTCTGTCTAAAAAAACCAAAACAAATTACCAGACATTTACATTCTGTGTTAAATGAACAAGTACAGACATGTTTGTTCTGTTTGCTCATTAGTTGTTTTAATGTAATGAACTGTATGAGATAAACATAAGCCACCAAAAGCAGCAAACAACAAGAGTTTCTAGTGCTTTCCAGTCCTTTCAGTATTGATAGACTTATGGCTGTATTACTCCATGCACAGTAATGAGTACAGTTTTTCTTATACTGTGCACAACCACATTCAGTCCAGTATTAGTACTGAAATGTGGATCTCACTGTAGCTCTGGTGACTTATAAACTGAGAGTGTGGGGGTAGGGGCTGAAGTGGATTTGAATTTTCATCGGGGTTAGCATTGTTTTCATTTTTATCTGAGAAAATATCTATGACTCATCTGAGATGCATGCATGAAAAGACTCATAACAAGCCTCCATCATGCAACTGTATTCAAACTGGATAAAGGCAGGGCTTCTGGAGAGCTTTCACTCCAATACAATGTATGCTGGGAAGTGTGCTAATAAGGTTTCTTAGCTAACGTCATTTGATGAGTTTAATGAGCGTTCAGGTTGCAAGAAGTTCAAGATTAGTTGAGTTAGTTAGTAAGTTCTGAAATGGTTCTGACTGTGACGACTAGAAATCTTATTGCATTAAATTGGTGATGAAAGATTAGTTGATTTCACTAAAGATCAGATTTTACAGCGTGACTATACAGACCAACCTGTCACTGTCACATTAGCAGTCTTCTCACAGCCTTCTCCAACTGTTTATTCCTGCTCCTGTCTTGTATTTTCTCCTCCTCCATGTCTGTCATTGCATTATTCTCATCCTGGCTTTGTGAAGCTCCAGTGGCCAGATGCTCTCGTTGCCCATGCGGTGTGGCGTCAGCTCTTTCCCTTCAGAGCTTCAGCTTCATGTGCATCCTACTGTAAATGTCGACATTAAAATGGAAGCAGGCTTGAGCGTGCCTCTCTCTTGTGATTGCCTGAGAAGCACAAAGGGCAAGCTGAGGCAAGTGGAGATGGCAAGCCCGCTCTGGACATGTCATTTGAGATGTGTCAGTTACGGGCATGTTGCCCTAAAAGCATGCCCCAGCCTGAGAGTGCTTCATAATAAAACCCCCTAATGTGCTCGATAGATCTACGGATGATTCAACCGCAGCAATAGAGTACAGCTGTGATTATATGGTCAGCCTATAAAAGTAGCACCCTTTCCCCAATTTGCAAGTCCCTGCCTCTCTTCCCTTCAACTCCCCTCACTGCCACCCCCACACTGGTAGCAATCAGCCAGGTGCTAAATGCCTGGGTGAGGCACAGCTCATGGGTGGGTGGGGGGATGTAGTGGAGGAGGTGTGTGTGTGTGTGTG
>NTHP01000103.1:545348-564529 GCA_003416845.1 Oplegnathus fasciatus
CTCCCTCCTTCCCTCCCTCCCTACCTCCTCCTTCTTTCCCTCCTACGCTGTCCATCCATCCCCCAGGTGTTGGCCAGCCTACGAACCGTAAGAAGCAACTTCACCATCCTCGCCAATGTCACAACACCCACTAACAAGTCAGTATCATGCTGTCAAACACCCCCCCCCTTCCACTTACACTCGTCACGACTGCCTGCTTAGTTTGCAGTGTGTGTTTGCTGATGTCTCCTTCTCCTTGCTCCCATGGGAAACACTTTTGCCATCATGATTAACCAGTTTAAGCTCAAGGAAAATACGATCTGCATTATTTGGCCTCTCTCCAACTGGCTGGCAGAGGACTGAGTGCAGAGAACACCATGCCTCAGATGCATGTCCCTGACTCTGAACCCAGACGATGGAGACGGTCAATAACACTAAAATTATTCTCCTTTGTGATGCAGTAGACAGAGGGAGCTCGAGTTGGCAGGCTTTTAGCTCCACGTCAATATGATATATAAAGCAGTGCACCACAGAATTATCAGCATCTATAATTATGCAGTGTTGTGCCCTGAAAATGCCTCCCTCACCACACAATTATGAAACCACGAAGACTACTTGAAAGGAGAGCAGAGCTCATGCTTTATCTTTGAGTGTTTTTGGATACTTGAATATTTGAGGTGAAACAAGGGATTTTTAATGCACTTTAAAAAATTCACACATTGCAGTGTTATTCAATATTCAAAGACGTTTTAATGTAGACACCGACTCCTTTCTTTGTCTCCTTTTAGGGGCATATAAATGAATAAGATACATAAAAATATTCATATCCCCTCTGTGAGCCAAGCCTTTTGTTGCCTCATCCTGTAATGCTGAATGTGTGTTGAACCCCAGCAGGGGGCAGCAGCGCGTGCTTCTCCCTCTGATGTAATGATGTGTTTGTCCACAGGAGGTCACCAGTGACAAGCCAACCCACTGTTCCCCAAGCTACACTCTCTGGTACGTTGTCAGCTAATTAAAACTCTTGGTCCAAAGAGTCCCACAGTCCCCTCACACAGGCTGTAAGGACACACTAAGGCTCCCACATTCCCCAAATGCATCATCAGTAATGAAAATGACTGCAGAACATCACATCGTGTGGCTATTACTGAGGAATTTTTTAATTAACTGCATACATTTTATGAGCCTGGATAGACCTTAAATTACTCATCATATAATGCCAAAGCTACGAAAGATATGTGTGTCAACAAATAACAAAGCTAATGCAGAGAGAGACTTTAATGTATTTTCATACATTAAAGATGTATAAAGATACATGAAAAGCTTAATTTCCACTCTACAGAACCTTTTACCTTCTCTGCACTAACCTGCTGTTTTTGTTAAAAGACAAAATTTAACCTGCAGAGTTTGATGCTTTAACTGTAGAGAGCCTTTCTTTAACCAAACACTTAATATTGGAGGCACAATCAGTCATTTTTTGACTATACAAGTTACATTTATAATTAAATAGTCTGACCAATGGATATGCAGTATATATGTATGTATATATTTGTTACTCAGCTGATAATAATTTCAAATTTAGTCCTGTTTTTTGTTCCTGTGTTTATACAAGCTGTGCACAGAACAAATATGCATCTTTATTGTCGAGGTGCTGACCCCAAAAATTGTAGAGTGATTTCTGTTTCTGAATGCAATAAAGTAAAAATTTAGGAAAAAGTCTTTAGGAAGTAGAAATTAGTGCGTTTCTAAAGATTTCCGTTAAAGAAAATTAGAAAACATTTTTGTATCAGAATTCGTGAATAACTTCAGTTTAGTCGTCTATTTTAGTATGTGTATTAAAAGACCTGTCAATCAATTTTAGACTGATAGCTATCCGATGTTTTGAACTTAAATGATCATTTTTGTGTCATTCAGCTAATCATAATCTAAAATATAGGCTCATTTTACTGTGTTAATAAATGTCACTGACATGAAAACATTTTTACAGAATCAGAAAACACAAATTTAATTTTTGTCTAATGTGAATATTTGTATATAGCTATATGTTTTGAATGTAAATAATAATTTGTGTGTTATTCAGCTGATCATAATTTAAAATATTGACCTATTTTGCTCTGTTTACAAACATTGCACTGATATAAAACAATGTGACTGCATCTGAAAACACAAATACCTTTGATTCAGGTGTTATCTAGTGTTATTACATATATCAATTTTAGAGTGGTAGCATATCACATGTTTTGAATTTTGTTGGTGTGTGTGTGTTTTTGTCTGTCTTTCCCAGAGGAGACATACCAGCAGATGGCTCGGGAGACTCTGGAGGAACTGGACTGGTGTCTGGACCAGCTAGAGACCATTCAGACTCACCGCTCAGTCAGCGAGATGGCCTCCAACAAGGTGCACACCTGTCCACACACAAACATGTTCACTTGTACCTTCACTGCCCTTCTACCTCAATGTTAACACTCAACATGGTGCCAAGCTTCTTGATGAGCAACACATAAACTGTGTATTTCAGCACTTCATGAGAGCTGATTATTATTGGGTTGCAGCTGCATCATTCAGTGAACAAATTATGGCTAACTTCCTGTTTAAGCTTTCACTCTACAAATAAATACAAACAATGCAGCTCCACCAAGGGAAATCATTAAAGTCAATAGAAAAAAATATGTTTGTAAATGTATATAAAAAGTAGTCATTAATAAAAAACACTGCATTCAGTTTGTTAAGGCTTGTCCAGCCTCCTCTAATAACATCACGTTTTCATGTGTTTAGAAATCGACTCATCAGCTGCTGAAGTAATCATGTGCTGCTTTTTCTGCTGTAGATTGCATCAATTTGCAGAGGGCTGTCAATTAGAAGTAATAATTTGTGAATTCTTGGTTTATTTGTGGTAGTGATTGTATTGATGAATAATTCATGTGGGCTGTGTCACATAATATGTGGTCAACCATCTCTGGGTTTTTATGGCCGTTAGACTGAGCTGACGGACTTGATATTGTGTAGTTAAGCATTTGTGTTTATATCTGCAAGAGATGCAACCGGGTTGCGTTGAATCTTGGTGTGCATTTTGCATTACTACATCTACATGCCTGTATGTGTGCACTGCGTGCACATGGGCAGGCTTCTTAAGTATGTATGCATTTGTATTTGTGGGGGCACGGGGGACAGAGAGAGAGCGGGAGAGAGAAGGGAGGGAGGGTGACAATCTGTGGGTATGGAGGACATGAGAGAGAAGGGGGGGGGACGGGCCCTGATGCTGATGTCTCTGCTGTAACCTTGGTTGCTATCGAACAGCAGCAGGGTCTGCCCTTCCCTTTTAGTCATTGGCTTACCACTCTGACCACAAGCCATGTGGTTTGGGCAACAACCAATGAAATAGAGGCGATGCTCCTTTAATAGTGTTCTGTCTTAAAGAGACAGCATCGTGTTCCTTGTTTGTTTTATTCTAGAAATCCTTCCCATGTTGCACTTCATTATTAATTAATTGCAAGGTTCTTCATGTTAATAATCAGTCAGGCTTGTGATGAAAGGACTGAGGGAGATGTAACAGGAGAGTGCTTAAAGGACATAATTTATGTGTGTGTGTGTTCATTTATGTGTGTGCACATACAATGTGCAGAGAGAAGTCTCCTGGGGTAAACAGAGTCTCTGTGAATATGTCGCTGCCTTTTAGCAGCCGCAACTAAGCTACAGAAATCCTCCGCACTGTGCCAACATGGAGGTACACATGAATATTCCCACTCAGTCTCTCACTCTTACTCACACCCTCGCTCACACACATATTTTCGACAGACGTACATGCTGTCTTGTCGCACATGCGCACTCAGGCTGCGAGCAGAAGCAAGCGCAGACACACACACACACACATGCATGCGCCTGCAGCCACACTGCCTGATTAGCTTGCGAGAGCTGTCTACAGCATCCAGGGAAATGGCGCAAGAGGCAGAGCATTGGAGGAGGAACGGCAGCCTAAAGCGGCAGGATTAGACCTCTGGCATTTTGGCCAGCTGAGGCATGGATTGACTTGGAGCAGGGGACTGGGCTACGGAGCTATCAGGAGGCAGCCTGACTGATTGTGGACTGACTGTGTGTTGCTGGGATCGGTGTGAGACGGCACAGGCGGGCTGATGCACCGGTAGGACTGGGCCGGGCCTCTGGATCCGTACCGTGGGGGAGGGGCAGTCGACGCAGGAAGAGGGAGTCTGTTTTTCCAGACCACAGCTCTGGTGTGATTCTTCAGCCTGACCGTCTGCTACAGGCCTGCCTGCATCCCTCTCTGTCTCTTTCTCTCTCTCCCTCTCTCATCCTTTCCATCCTTGTTTTTCTCTTGCTGTTATCATCTGTTTCTCCCTTCTTCCTTCCCCGATGTTCCTGCTGTCATCCAAGCTCCCTTTACCTCCATCATTCGATACTATGGTCATCTTTCTGTCCTGCCGTCACCATCACTCCATCTCTCTCACCTCTATCATCTAAATTTTTTATTCCTGTTTGTCAAGCGGCTCTGCTCTCTCAACATAATTTTTTCGTTTACATCTCTCTCACATTCCCACTCATCTCCTCCATCGGCTCCTCTCTGTGCCCTTCAGACGGTCCCTCGCTCCCTCTCTGTTTCCCTCCATCTTCCCTCTTTCGGCTCCCATCCACCTCTACCCTGCAGTGACTGTACATTTGGGTCAGTCTGCTCAGCAAATGGGATGAGATGTAGTCTCCACAGAAGCCGGATCCAGGGGGCTCCTGGTCTGCCCATCAGGGGGACCCTCATTTTCGGACCACATTGAGGCTGGAGCCTGACTCTGGACTGACTGGGTGGCCTGCTTTGGGGTGCTGCATGTAGGCAAGGACAGTCTGCACCAGCAGCCCCTACCCTCACCCCCTTCCCCCGTTCCTTCGCCCCCTCTTGGGGCAGCCGTCACTCTGGAGTGTCCCGGCTTGACTGGCTGTGGCCTCTCCCCACACACCCTGACGACGCCCTCATGCCACTGGGGCACCCGCAGTGCACCCACCCCGCTCCACTACCGCACCTCCTGCCTGTGCCATCGGCCCAAACCCCCCGTCACCCTCAACATGGGAGTGGTGGAGGCCATTGACCCAGCGCCGTCCCCATGCCCCTCGCCTGTACCAGGGGGCTACAGGCTGCCCCGCTCCTCCAGCTACAGCCCCCTGCAGGGGAGGGCAGGGGCAGAGCTGGACCTCGGTGCAGCTGCTGGAGGGGTTCTGGAGGGGGGTGGGACGGCGGCAGAGCGCAGGACGCCCTTAGTGGACCTGTTCTGTGAGACCTGCTCCAGGCCCTGGCTCATCGGCTGGTGGGACCAGGTAGGGCTCGGAGAGCTTGCAGAGGGCAAGAAGGCCTGGCAGTGGCCATCTTGGATAGATGTTGTGGACTCTTCAAGTGTTACAGCTACATCTATGCATGCATTAACAACTCATGTATTTGCTTACTCCACGTTCTTATGTGTCTTTTTTAATCCAACAGTAATGATGTCAGTTTGGGAATTTTATGTGTTTATAATATTACAAGGTGCTACATGGGGACTAGTAAATTATATACTGAATTTATGTGGTGAAGGAGTGTTTTCTGGGTCTGACAGTGGCTTTGTGAGTGTGTGAGAATATTGGTGAGTATGTCCCCGTACATAATTTATACATGAATCCACTGAAGGGGAATAGTGATAAAGGCACAGAGTTTATTAACTCTGCTCAGTGTTTCTACATCGCAGCAGCACTGTAAACAAAAAGACAATATCACTCTCATTCGTCATCCTTCCATACCTGGTCTACTTTCTTTCTGTCCTTCGAGAATAC
Source organism: Oplegnathus fasciatus (assembly GCA_003416845.1). NCBI lineage: Eukaryota > Metazoa > Chordata > Actinopteri > Centrarchiformes > Oplegnathidae > Oplegnathus > Oplegnathus fasciatus. The sequence continues at coordinate 551,130 of NTHP01000103.1, forward strand.
ACCGAGCTGCTTAAAATCTAAGAAATAGCTCTGGGACTTTGTGATAAGTAGTCTAGCCGTCTTTACTGCAGGTACATTGCAGTGTCACATAATGTCCGTTTCCATCCTCCACACCTGCGTCCCACATCCCTCTGTCTCTCTCTCCTGCTACCCTGAGGCTGGCCTCAATACAGACTCAAGGAAGCCAAGCGTATTGTCAGTGAAGGACAATGCTTATTGTCTCAGGACTGAATAGATGTTTCTTTTTGTTCTTTTTGTCCTCAGGTGTGCCAACATGTTACATCCATAAAAAATATATGAAGTTAGACGTTGTGTGAGTTTTTTCTTTGATATGTCAGGTTTGCATTAGATGTGGCTTCCTGTCACAGTGTCACCAAAACAAATTCTGGCTTTTGTCTCTACTGTTTTCGTGAATGACATTGGGCACACCAGGATATATGAGTTGCTTCTCTGCTGATATGTTTACAGTCTGAATCAATTAAATGCACAGGTCATAGTTCAGAGGAGGGTCACATTTAGTATGTGTGTTATTTGGTTATTAATGTATGTTATTCATGATCATAGGCAGAAAAAATAAAGCTCTCCTGGGTCCCTCACATATGCAGGTGTATAAGTGTGAGTTTGTGTGTCCATGGTCATGTCTGTGCAGCGTTTGCATGTTTGCTTCATTAGTCAGTGTCAGAGGAAGAGTGTTGTTTGTCCTGGCACTCGGACTGGCACCGTGGAAGTGTTGGTTGGCAGCTATGACTCAGCGTTACAGCATTAGGGAAGGAAAGAGCGAGAGAGAGCGCGAGAGAGAGGAGGAGGTTTGGGCTGAGCCTGCTGCCTAAGTGTGCCACTGGGCTTGACTTGCTCCTGATGACTGATTGTGCCCGACTGCTTCTACGATTTGCTGTCAAGAGCACCTATTTGCTTGGCTTATCATGTGACGAGTGCCAGGCTGGATGGGATGGGTGGAAAAGGAGAGATAACTGAGAGGGAAAGAGTGAAAGATGGTGGGAATGCTTGAAGTGTGTGAAATGGCAGGAAGGCAAAGTGGAGCCTGTGACAGAGGAGGATTTTGGGGCTGGAGGGCAGTAGCGGAGGGTGTTGTTTACCTTGAGAGGGAGGGAGGAGCAGATACAAGTAACGGAGAGACGTAGAGAGGGAGACAGCAGAGGAGGGGAGGGTTGACCTTGGTAAAGGTCAGAGACACCTGCCTACTCCCTCAGATTGTCACCCAAGCAGCCACCGCTCTCACATCAAGCTGAAGGACTGACTGTGAGGAGGCAGTTGCCACGGCAACCGCTCTGGTTGCCATGGAGATTGTTATGTGTGAAACATCAGTCAGTAGGACACAGACTGAGGGGTCTTGTCCGAATCGCATTGTACCTTCGCATGACTTGTGCGACAGGTGACCATCGAGCCTCCAAACACCTCCTTTATCGACAGAAATAAAGAAATTACATAAAAGCTGAGAGAATGTTCAAGAACGGTGTCTTCTGTCTGCAGGGATAATGTATTCACTTAATCACATTTGTGCCTGTACTGCAAGGACCTGCAGACTAGTTGTTCAGATTGCCACTGTAGACGTATGTAGAAAAATACATGCAAACATGCCACATTACTGCAGCATATAAATACACAGCAATCAAAATGCAAGCACACAGAATTGGGGTATTGAACAGTATGTTCTCAAAAAGAGGAGGCATGATTCATAATTGATTTTCTCACCCTTTAGTGAATGAAGCCAGATTGAGGGTGATAATTTATTTTCTCATATTTGACTCACAGGAATGTTTTGTTGTTATGCATCAGTACAAATGGAATCTAAAGTACAATGTTAATCATTCTGAAGGCTTACCAGTCTGCATGTCTCCACATTTCTGGATATGTCAGAAACCCACTCACTTCCTGTTTTTTGTCTGTCCTCCCCGCAGTTCAAGAGGATGTTGAACAGGGAGCTGTCCCATTTGTCAGAGATGAGTCGCTCAGGGAACCAGGTGTCAGAATACATCTCCACTACCTTTCTAGGTAAACCTGCCATCCATTTCTGACCAGCCACTATAGCAAGTCCCTTATAGCTTCGACCTGAGGTCAAGCACAGCCCATAAGTCTCAATCCCAGCTGACCTCTGACTCTTGCCCCCCCCACCCCGCAGATAAGCAGAACGAGGTGGAGATACCATCCCCGACTTTGAGGGAGAGGGAGAAGCCCATGTGTCACATCAGCGGTGTGAAGAAGCTCACGCACAGTTCCAGCCTTTCCAACTCCACCATGCCTCGCTTCGGTGTGAAAACTGAACATGAGGATGCGTTAGCCAGGGTAAATACATCTTCAATTGTCTTGCTGTGTTTTTATTGTGTTTATGTTTTTATGCTGCACAAAAATCCTCTTAAAATTAACTAAAGAAGCCCACCAGAAGCAAGTTATCGCACAGACTTGCACACATACAGTAAACCCACATAGTTAATAATAAAGAACACACAGCTTGTATTTCCTGTCACTCTTCTCTACATAATCTACCTCCTTAAGTAAATATAATTGTGTTATGCACACATGCATTTCTGTACAACTTTCCATAGCCTTCTTCGACCATCCGTATACCTGATAATGTGAACTGTTAAAGTGAAAATGCACCCCAAGACACTGTTGTCCAACAGCACATGATGTGATATCACAACTGCAAAGGAGTTTAAAAGCAGAAAACCTTTCCACCACCTAAAACATAATCTGTAAACATCTTTTTGGCATTGGTCCGTCAGAGTCAGAGCAAGAGCTTTTTTCTTTCTTATTGTAGAGAAATGTTTTGTATTAGAGGAGAAACCAGTTTATCCACTGCCAAGAGCCCCAATACAACACTGCTGCATGTTTCATGCAACCTAATTCTAATGTAAAGAACACACAACTGTAGTATCATGCACCTTTGTTGGTGGAATTAAGATGGGTACCTAACAGCTAGATTGTTGCACTGATGTGTGTTAATGTCGTCTGTTGTGCCTTCAGGAGCTGAACGACTTGAATAAGTGGGGCCTTAATATCTTTCGTGTGGCAGAGTTCTCTAATAACCGACCCCTCAGCTGCATAATGTTTGCCATCTTCCAGGTGAGAGACAGAGAGACTGAGCTTTAACTAGCAATGGATTATATATTATAATATATCATGTAGCATATCTTTGACCATGGCCCCTGTGGACTGTCTCTGCTGCAGGAAAGAGATCTACTGAAGACCTTTCGGATCCCTGTGGATACATTTGTCACCTACGTGATGACCCTGGAGGACCACTACCATGCCAATGTGGCCTACCACAACAGCCTCCACGCTGCAGATGTCACTCAGTCTACTCATGTACTGCTATCCACCCCTGCTCTAGATGTAAATACCTTTACTGGCCTGCCAATGACAAAGACACAGCATTACTACAAATACCAAATACACATCTAACTTCACATGCACAGACTTTTACAAATACCCACAAAGAGCACAGCAGTCAAAGGCGAATTGTAAACCACAGTTTAACTGATTATTTTCCTCTTTTATCTTTCATTTCTCTCTGACAGGCCGTGTTCACTGATCTAGAGATACTAGCTGCATTATTTGCTGCTGCCATCCACGATGTGGACCATCCAGGAGTGTCCAACCAATTCCTCATAAACACCAGTGAGTCAACATGAGATTAAGAGACACACAAACATATGAATTATGAAGAAATACAATGGGAAAAACAGAGATCATGATGGCAAGGACAGACAAAAAGATGCTTTTGCTGAAAAAGGATTGATTACACCTGACATGTGTTGTATGTGACCGAGACCAGTAAGTCTCAACAAAGGGATGAAATCTATAAAGCTATAGTCTTTTGCCAGCTCTGTAAAAAATCTCTGATTTAGAAAGAGCATAAGGAAGGTAGCTAATCCACTATGTAAGAATTAAATGAGGCCCCTTTTCTGGGTCAGTTATTTTGATGATATTTAATTTCTTTCTACCCAGTAAAGGTCTGTCTTTGTCTTCAAACTCTACACTAACTCAAACTCAGACTCTAAATATTTATCATGTCAGTTTTCAATTAAATTATCACGGTTTCAGTTTCCTCATAATAAAATGTATTCAACATCTAAATCATATTATAACTAATCACTGTGCAGCAAAGCACTGGAAAATACATTTTTTCAGAGACAATACTGCACAGACCATTAAGAAATGAGACTTGTATGTAGTGATTTGTATATTTGAAATTAAAGAATTTGTGTGAATTGAAGTATTGACATTTACTGTACAGACACTAAATTTGGTCTGTGTGGTTATTTTAAGTATAATTGGAGTTTCTTATAGTTTCAAATATATATAATACACTCAGTTTAGTTGAAATTCTCACACTTTTTGTTTGTTGTTATATATTTTTAGTACATTAATCTGTAAATTGTGTGGTTTTAGTTGTTGGAGTGGAGATATTTGTCTGTGCTTTAAGTTTTATTTGCTCTCTGCTTTTTCCTTTGAGCAGTTGTACATTTTGAAACAGTGCCACCACAGTCTGATTCTAACTCTGATGGTGGGAACATGCTGATGCAATTACTGTATGTGTATTTGACTCATGTATATTGTTGTATGGTGCTTCCCTCAGACTCAGAGCTAGCCCTGATGTATAATGATGAGTCTGTGTTGGAGAACCATCACCTAGCTGTGGGCTTCAAGCTGCTTCACGAGGACAACTGTGACATCTTCCAGAACCTCAGCAAGAGGCAGAGACAGAGCCTGAGGAAACTTGTTATTGATATGGTGAGAGTACCTCCCTCAATTCTCTTTATCTGCTCCTTAGCCTTCCTTCATCTCCTACCACCTTTCTCCATCTTTCTGTTTCTTTCACTAATGCATTCTTATCCATTTTCTTCCCAGGTTTTGGCAACAGATATGTCTAAACACATGAGTTTGCTGGCAGACCTCAAAACCATGGTGGAAACCAAGAAAGTGACAAGTTCTGGAGTACTGCTGCTTGACCATTACACTGATCGGATACAGGTGAGATGTCACCTTCCGGTTAATTTACAAGTGACCTCAAATGACAATTTAGCCATTTAGCAGATTCTGAGTGTGTCGCAAAAGAACTGAATATTACTGAAGCATTAATAGGACGTATTCAATTAATTCAGGGTGCTAAAAAAGCAGAGGAAGGCTAAGCAGGATATAAACACTCCTTTGGCTAGAGGCGAAGTGGAGGTTACAGGGCAGGGGGCTGGACAGAACAGGTGACGGCTAATTTATACTCCTGCATCAAGTGTTGCACCTCTGCAGCACGCGGCTTGTACGGTCTGGTCATAACTTACGTGCCCGTCCTCAAAATGTCATGGCATGTAGTGGTTACACTGCGTACATGGACACCACAAGAACCGTGACTGCTCTGTCTGGGCTTTTTTGCATTTTCTCCAACCTGTTTCCAGTTCTTCTAATGTTTATTGATAGTTAAGACAACATGGAGGCTTAAGAAAGGTTAAGTAGTCAGTTCTTTTTCAGTATGTCTTAGCAGCTTGGATTATAAGAGGTAGAACTACAGTATAAGATGCCTGAAGAGTCCTGCAGAGACTGATCAACTCACTGATCCACATCTGTAGGACTTGGTTATCAAGGACTATGCTTAAGTATTTGACGGATGAAGCAAGTCTTACTTTATTTTGTCAATGAAGACAGAGAGATCTTGTGTGGGGCAAGGTTTTGCAGAAAAGAAGAGAAGCTGAGTATTATCTAAATTGAGTTTGATGGACTGGAGATGTCGGCCAGCTATGCAGAAATGTGCAAAAGTACAAAAGATTTGAATCGGGGGTATAGTTACCAACAAAACTAAGAATCTGAGCTTTCAAAGTGCTTGAGAAAGAAAGTGCTTCTATGACAATTCTATGATTATAGAATTTTGGAAAGGAGTTAATGAAATGACATTGGTCTGTAGTTGTTGACACTGAACGGGTGAAGTCAAGTCAAGTTCTTCTTGAGCACTGAGGAAACTAGGTGACTTGAAGGTACACAGCCAGATGTCAGAAAATAATTGCTGATTGACATTAAAAGAGAGAAAGAAGTTATGCCAAACTCAATACAGTAATGAGTAACAACTGGTGGAAGATGCCTTTTGAGCTTTTTTAAATATGATATACGTACTTGCCAAAGTCGGTGACAAAATCGTGAGCAGAAATGGAAAAGGGAGGAGCAGATGTTGGGAAAAGGGGAAAAAAGTTGAGAAAGCTTCCTGGTTTTAGAGGCAGAAGACTTGATTTTGGAATTGTACTCACAATTAATAGAAGAGAAAGTAAAGAAGGGAAGACGGAATGAAGTAGAAGAGGTCATCAGAAAGCTGGGTTTGCACCACCTCCTTTCAGCTGCTAAAAGATTTGTTTGATTAAAGACAGATGATCCCCATGCGTATCTGAATTCAGTGTTTATAACTCTGCACACACACAATATAGCGCGTGACATGTGACTGTGTGCTTGTGCAGGTGTTGAGGAACATGGTGCACTGTGCTGACCTGAGCAATCCTACGAAACCGCTGGCTGTGTATCGACAATGGACGGAGAGAATCATGGAGGAGTTCTTCAGGCAGGGCGATAAGGAGAGAGAGCGAGGGATGGAGATCAGCCCCATGTGCGATAAACACACCGCATCTGTGGAAAAGAGCCAGGTAAACGATCAGCTCTGAAATACAAACAACTGGATGACTGTTAATGCTGTAGGTGGGGTGATAACTACAGTGCAGAGAGTGATCTGTCATCTCTGATCACAGCAGTCATCTCTGTACATTTTTAATGCTTATTTGTAGGGAGTGAAATGACACCACTGTGCTGGTTTATATGATGTCAGTCATACTCTTTTTTTCTGGATGCAGGTGGGCTTTATTGACTACATCGTCCACCCGCTGTGGGAGACATGGGGGGACCTTGTGCACCCTGATGCCCAGGACATCTTGGACACTCTGGAGGACAACAGGGACTGGTACCAGAGCACTATCCCACAAAGTCCCTCGCCACCTCCTGTGGGCCAGGATAAGGATCTAAACGCCTGCATGGACAAGTTTCAGTTTGAGCTCACCCTCGAAGACAGCTCTCAGAGAGAACAGGGAGACGAGGGTGACAAGCCTACGCCGAACCACGTGGCACAGGACTGCAGTCAGGGCGAGGAGGAGGAGGAGGAGGGGGGTAAAAAAGAAGAAGAGGAAGACACAATGGCAGAGGAGGAAAATGAGGACATAATAGAGGAGGAGGACGAGGTGGCAATGGAGGAAGAGGAGGTGGAGGAGGAGCAGGAGGAGGAGCTGAAAGCTCAGCTGGAGGTGAGATCTGAAAAGGAGAGACTTTCTGACACAAGTCCTGTAGAGGAAGAGGAGGATTCTTCTTCACAAGCTGAAGATACATGAGTTCCGCTCCTGTATCTCCCTCCTCACTTGCACACATTATCTTGTTCATCCTTTCAATGGCCAAACCAAGAACAAATAAGACTGCAATGACAATACAGACCTTTAAATATATTTTTCAAAAAGGGAATAAAATAAAATCGCTTAAAGAGAAGGTAATTACACAGCAACTGTAGATTTGGAGCGGTGACAAGTCCTTCGACTGATTTCACAACGAACTTTAGACTGAGAGGGATTTAGGAGAGCATTAACGATGGGCAACTGAAGACAGCGTAGCACTCTGGGACTGGAATGCACACACACAAACACACATAAAGTGACACACACGGACACATAGTAGGAGTAGGTCATGGAGAACACACCAATGCAATGTGTGTACGCTCATGCATCAGTCATGCAGTATAACTGGAGCCCAAAATGTACCCCCGTTCTTGCAAGCGCACAGGCACACCAACACACAACACACACACTTGACTGTATGTTTGTATGTGTGCATTTACACGAGGGACACTGATCAGTAATGAATCTCTTTGGAAAAAGCCATCTCTTAATGGAGTATTAACTAGTGTTCAGTCAGTATTAGTAATTCATGTTCGTTAGAACCTCAACAGAAACTCCTCAGAAAAGCTACACGTCCGAGTGACTTTTTTTCCATTTCTGTCGGAAAGAAAAATACGAAAATCCACAGAGTTGGAGGAGGAGCGAGGAAGATACTGAAGGAAAGGAAGATGCTGCGATGAAGGGGCCGCCGGGTCCCATACCCCTTTTTCCCTTTACGAGGAGAGTGCTACTGGTGCAAGATGGCTCGGTGCCTTTCTGAAACACCAGCTTCCTGAACGGAGCTGTCGTGAAGCAATGCATTGTGGGACAGGAGTGTCTGGTTTTGTTATCATTTTTGATTGTCTCTTGTTAAAGATCTCTCTTTACTGTTCATGGTATTGTGGTGTGTATTTCACACGTACAGTTTCTGTGGTGATATGTTTTAAGCTGTAAGTCTTCCTTTGTTGCTCTTCTGGTAATATAATAACTCAGAACTCTAGATGCAGAGCAATCACAACCACCGCCACAACCACCAGTGGACTCTTTCCAGCTTATGGTTTTTTCTTACTAGGATGATTTTTTTAAACTTTCTGAGAATAAGCCATGTGATGCTTTGAAGCATAAGTTTTGCCTATTTTCTATTTAACAGTTGCTAAATATGTTGAAGGGATACAGAATTATTTCATCAGCAGAACAAATCTTCACTCACCATCTCACACCCACTCGCACTGTGTGTTTATGTCTCCCCATACACGACGATTCTCACCAAAGTACAGGATGAGATACTCCAGTGGGTGAAGTGATTGGAAGGCACAGAGACGAATAAGAAAATCAGGGAGGCAGAATGTCAGGGGAAAGCAAGCGTGACTTGGCCAAAAGGTGGTCTGGCAGTCCCTAATCATCCTTGTTATGTTTGATGCTTTTTTGCCTTAATGTCAGATGCAGGATACATACCTGCCAGTATGTAGATTTATAAGATATATAATAGATATCCTAGTATATTTATATCACGTCTGTATGCTTATTTCTGTGAGTATCAGTGTGTCTATACACAATGTATCCAGCATTGCATTTGGAGGGGAAAGGGAAACATTGCTGCCAATTAGTCGTTATGTTGTTGCTGTGCTGGGACCAACATAAAGAATGTGTTGTTTTTTAATCAGGACAGTTAAAATGGCTATCTAAATGGCTACCTGGAGCCTGGAAATAAGAAATGGGAGTTAGGATTTCGCAGGCAGTGAGAATAATTAAGGATGTCCTTTGTTTGAATCTGACCAGATATTGATTTGTTGACATGATGGAGTTGATGCGTGTATGTGTTTGTTTGCGTGGCTTATTGTGTGGTCATGAGTAAACGACAGAAAGAGAGGGCAGGGCGCTAAAGATGTTGTCATATGTGTCATTGTTCCCTCGCTGGCATCACCGCATCTTGTTGAATGGTGTTCAGGATTCGATCAGCACAGCTTAAATAGGTCACAGTTTTGTTTAGGTGTTTGTTTTTCACAGGGTAAAAAAAAAAGATTCAAAATAAAAGAACTTGGGCGTGGTTCTTTTGAAGGTAAGAGCAAGTTTCTGCAGGTCAGTAACTGAGCTTATCTGAAGACACCACAGCTCGGTGCAACAGAAGCCTGTGTGTTTGACCTGCTCTGTCGCAGGATGGAGCAGAGCTGCGGGGCCACCACACAGGCTTTCATCTCGTGGAATGGGAATCCAGGATTACTATTGCAGTTAGTTAAATAAAAGATTCCCATATGCATCGGCCTTTTACTTTAAAGATGTTGCTTTGTTTTTGTGGCTTCCTGTTATGTCATAAGCTATAAAAACATTAATATTTAATTGCCATACAAACACAATACTGTAGCAATTGTTTCTTATTAAGAAAATTATTCAATTGATTGATTGCTGCCATTCTTTTTAAATGATGAAAAGAAAACCATGGGAAGTGTTTTCTTTGAACAGTTTGTGTACAGTTTATTTTTATATCATTCTGGTGGATGGTCTGGAAAATGAATCACGTGTTGATGATATAGCTATAAGCATTACCACTCTTGTATATAATGTAATATTGGATTGTAAATTATAAATTTATCCAAGTCATAATGATTGACAAACAACCACTTGAGGTTGTTAAGTGAACCACTGAAGCACTGCAGGCCACATCCCCACCTTTTAATTCTCTGATTATGTTTTCACTCACGTTTTTTGAATTGTCCATATTTATTGTTAAAATCAAATATATTTGTACCAGCACTTTATTTCATCAGGTTTTTGAGACAGACAGTGTGTTTCAGGTAGTGTACAGTCTGTGCTGGTGGTTTGGTCATTGGCAGTCACCTGTTGATTATATTCCATTGGGCCAAATCACAAACCTTCATTGTGCAGTAGTCAATGTTAACCCCTTTTTCTAGAGGCATAATCAAACAAACTAGTCATTCTCTATTAATAGTCCATGTGAGATTGAACTTATTTGACTGATAAGGTCAAATGTAAGCTGATGTAGTCACATAGGATGTGACATGTTCAAAGGAAATAAATGTGTCCTTATCTAACTTGGCCATTTCTAGTACTATCACCACCTCTGTTTCTTAGTAACTTTAATCACTAGCCTGATAGCCTAAATGTCCATCCAATGGCGACCTAACTAGCCGGTTCCCATCGGGTTGCTGTCAGGTTACTTTGTCGCAGACTGACTCCCTCTGTGAATAATTCTCTGGGCTTTAATTCATGTGTTTGGTCACAAATAAGAAAGATTATTCAAGGGAAAAAACAACATGAAATGATTGTAATATTTGTAAATGATCTTGCTGTAATGTGTAAAATGTGTCCAAGTTATTTTTTATTATATTATTTTTATGAAAGTTTTTCCTCTTAACAGAGCTGAGGTGTCATTTTGTGAATAAATGCATTTAATAAGCAAACATCTATATATAAAACAATATTATAGTATATCAGTATATTTTTCTTTTATTTCACTGTTCGGTACTGTAAAGTGTGTTAAAAATACAAATAAAGTAAGATTTTTATATTAAATGCAATACCATTGTCATGTTTGCTGTTATTACAGTTCCATTGTGTGCTAGTGCACTGTTTGGTTGTTTGTTAGCAAAGTAATTAGTATTTTACTAGTGGTGGAATGTAACTAAGTACATCTACTCAAGTACTGTACTTAAGTACAGTTATGAGGTGACTGTACTTTTCTTGAGTGTTTCCATTTCATGCTACTTTATACTTCTTCTACTCCACTCCATCAGGGAAATATTGTACTTTTTACTCCACTACGTTTACTTGCCACTTACAGTTACTAGTTACTTTTTACATAAAAAACACATGATATGATGCAGTACTATCCTACTAATCTACCCAGTAGTACACAAAGTATCTAAAGTTGGCTCCACATTGACGAACTGCAACATTAAATACTCCTACATGTATTTATTAGTGATAAAAACAGAATTTTACAAGTACATTTTGCTAATAATACTTCTGCACTTTTACTTGAGTAACATTTTGAATTCAGGACTTTTACTTGTAATGAGTATTTTTAGACGATGGTACAGTATTTCTACTTTAACTTACGTAAAAGATCTGAATACTTCCACCACTGTATTTTACTCGTTTGTGTGTATTGTTTGCATTAATACTATTTATTTATTAGTCCAGGGGTTGGTAATCTTATTTCTAACTGTAGCAAGACTAGCAAGACTGTATTATTAACTGGATATTACAGGCAACGTGTAGAGGGGATTCATATTTGGTCCAGTATAGGTTTGTACCATACAGTCTATGGTTTGTACCCACATACACACATCCTGTTTTTAGTGAGACTGAAACTTAAAGTAAAATCTGGCCCAAAAAGCTGTAACATCACATTTATTTATTTCATATATGATTTCATTAATGATAGACTATGTTCGCAGACCATGTATGGATGGTTGTTAAAGACGTTATTTACTTGTTTGTTTTCAAGCTATTCGATATAGTTAAAGGATAACGGTGTAAACAGCGATGACTACCTGCACCTGTCTGACTCTTCTGGCATGAGATGGCTGCATCCTCAAGTATACCCACAATCCTCCTCTTCAGGCGGGTGCCACGGCTCTCCGCCAATCACAAATGCTAAACAAAGCGTCGTCCAATCAGAGTGAAACATGACAGAAAGAGGGCTGGGGATTGACGCATGCGCTTTGTCGTTACGGAACTAGGCGGTGTATTGACCGGTAATGATTAGCCATTAGCTTGTTCTAAGAAGAAAAAGGTTTTCTTTGTCTTTATCTAATTTATTAACCTTGTACGCTGGAGGTATTATGATGTTATTGTAACGACATACGTACACTTGGTATTTATTGATTTACGTGGTAGTTTATGGTCTGCTTTTAGCTAAAGCTTCAGCTAAATTCGCTAGTTAGCATTAATTTGTTAGCTTTCGGCTAACTAACAAGAATCGTTGTATTTTGTCGAAATACGTGAGAAATAGCTTGCATACTTCATGTAGTTTTGTTGCTGTTGTATTTTCTATCGTTATCGGCCCTGTCACGGCATATTTTTAATTGTTTCAGTGTGCCTGTATTAATATGCAATTTTTGTGTGATTGATTGCGGTGCAGCTGAGTCTTGCTAGATTCTGACACAGTCTGGAGCTGCGCCATCATGATGTCCTGTCATTACCTCCTGCTGCTGCTGCTGAGTGTGGGAGTCTCGGCGGTGGAAGTCCAACGCCCTCGTGGTGTCCCTTTATCAAGTAAGCATTTATAATTTAAGTACAACTCATGAGCCAGATCCGTGAGCACAGTTATGTATTTTAGGTGAAAGTTCACAATAAGTTTTCTGTAGTTTTGGAGCTGTCATGACACTGACTTGTTTCCTCTGACCTTGACAGAACGGCAGTTCTATGAAGAGGGCAAACCTTTTACTTGCCTGGATGGCTCCCGCACTATCCCCTTTGACAGGGTGAATGATGACTACTGTGACTGCCAGGATGGCTCTGATGAGCCAGGTGTGTATATCCTGCATGCTGGAGACTCCTGTACTGTTTTTTTTCCCCACAGTGCACTGAATTAAATAAAACAGTTACTGATAAATGTGTAGGAGGTCTGCTTAGTCCGCATAATTCTTGCTTTGCCAGGTCAAGATAATATTGATTTTATATATTTAATAACACATTTATTTGCAGGCACTGCTGCTTGTCCCAACGGCAGCTTCCACTGCACCAACGCAGGTTTCCGACCAGGCTTCATCCCATCCTCCCGCATCAATGATGGAATCTGTGGTATGAATTTTAAACCGTGCTGAGTGTTTCTTCTCAGGTGTGTTGTGTGGGCAGGATTTTGTTTAACGTCTGTGTTTCCTGTCCAGACTGCTGTGACACAACAGATGAGTACAACAGTGGTGCTGCCTGTCAGAACACCTGCAGGTGGGAATGTTTTTGCATTATGACTCTAATAACTTATGTGCTTACATACACATTGAGTTTCCAGAACATGTTAAATGGTTT
>NTHP01000103.1:564642-585485 GCA_003416845.1 Oplegnathus fasciatus
TTAAATGTTTTTTTTTTTTTTCTTGAGTAATTTTTTAATATCATGTGTGATTTGCAGGGAGTTGGGGCGCAAAGAGAAGGAGAGCCTGCAGAAGATGGCAGAGATTGCTAAGGAGGGCTTTCTGCTTAAACAACAACTTATCCAGGAGGCTAAGAGGGGCTTAGAGGAGAAGAAGGTATGAATGACAGGAAACCCTGTGGTATATGTTTGTCTAATTATCAAGATCCAGGGCTCTGAAACATGGATTATCACAGTGTTTTTATACAGAGATACTGACATGTCAGTCGAGACGTTTGTAGGTGTCTACACCAACTATTGTATATCTAGCTATGTCACCTATGTTTTGCTTATTATACACAGAAAAAATGAAAGCAGTAGTGTTGAGCACATCCTACTCACTCACTCAGAATGGGCCTGGTTCACATCCAGAAACTCGATGCTGGCCACCTGAAGTCTCCTGTAAAAAAAGCAAACAGTTAAGCTAATAAAAGATGCCAGGTCTTCCAAGTTGACAGTGAGGTTATTGGTGGCACACACACATGTTTCCATGTTGTGTTTGTGAATTATGTTATCAAGAGTAGATGTTAAGGCATTGTTTCATAAATTAACTCGAGTTTTTGGGTATCGTGTAGATCTCATTTGGTTAAATTTATTATTTTGTTTTGTCTCAACAGGCCAAGCTTACAGATGTTCAGGTCAGTAAGAAGGATCTGGAGGAGAGGGTGGAAGCTCTGAGAACTGTAAAGGAGACTGCAGAGCAGCCGGAGAAAGAAGCCAAAGAGCGCCATCTGAAGGCTTGGGAAGGTAAAGATGTGAAAGTATATCACCATCTGCTGCTTGTACAGAGCATCACATTACAGATAGTATAGCCTATGTATTAACAATTTTTGAGCTAGACTTAGTTGCTTGGATGTCACATATACTAGTAATACTCAAAAAACTTCACTGATGCCAGACTTCTGACCTGAAAAATTCTGTCAATACATGTAGTAACACTGTATAGATGTATATGTGTGATCAAAATCAGTGATAATGCAGCAAAAAGTGATTTTTTTTTCTTTCAGATGAAAAAGCTGTTGTTCGCATGGAGAAGGACAAGGCTCGAATGGCTGAGGTGTTTCTTGAACTGGATGATGATGCAGATGGCTTGTGAGTATCAGCACCCTCCAGAATTGTTGTCACCCATCATGATTTGCAGTGTTGTGAAGCTTACCAGGGACAACTTTAAGAAGGAGTAGTGTAAAGACAAAATGCAGCTTTTGTAAATCTGGAACAATATTTTTTTAAGATGTCTTGTTGCTCTGTTCCTTATTTATTGAGAATCCAAAGTGCTGCCACACAGCAAACTTAAAACCTGGCATGCTATAGAGATCACTACTTTTTCTGAACAAAAAATGTCTGAAAGTAGATTTTCACTCGTCTTCAAGTCTTTCCTATGTACTGTTTGGCTGATCATTAGTGTTGCAGTAATTCATTGTTTAGTTGGCTAATAGAAATATAAGGAGTTGTCACTATAACTCAGTAAATTGTATATTTTGTTTATCTTAGTGTCTCAGTGGCTGAGCTTCTGTCCCATTCTGAGCTCGACCCAGATTCAGATGGTTCATTCACAGAAACAGAGGCTCAGGTAAATGTTGTCTTTTTTTGTATTGTTCCTATAAAATCACTGCTCTTAAAGTGTAGTTATCATTAAATGCAAGTATTTTAAAAAATGTAACACATCTTGAGGAGCTGAACAAATCAAAATGTGAATATTGTCTTTGGTTTGTATAGGGACTGTTGGGAGGAGTGGACAAAGTGGATACAGTAGCATTTGAGTCTGTTTGGAATAACGTCAAAGAAAAATACCTATCAGAGGTAAGAACCTGATTATTCTTCTAGTAAAGTCCATGTGCGAAACCCTGTGCTCTTCTAAATGTACGACTTTTTTTTCAGGCCAACGCAGACACCCCAGCCCCAGTGGAGACTCCACAGGAGGAGATGAGGGAGCCAGTCCCCGACAATGATTCTGATCAGTACCCTGAAGATGACATCCCAGAGGAAGAAGAGGATGATGAGGAGGAGGAGGATGAAGATGATGACCCGGATGAGGGAGACTACAAGGTAAGCCCACTGAGTTTCTCCATCAAAGTTATGCTGGATGATTCTCAAGTTTATGTCAGTGAGTCACTCTTATCTGTGTTTGATATACAGAGCCCTCCTACGACACGGACTCAAGAAAAGAAGGATGACGATGATGAGGGGACTATGCCACCCTACGACCAAGAAACGCAGAACCTCATTGATGGTAAGTGTGTGTGTATAAAACTGAGTGACTCAGCCAGTCGTCAGCTATGAGTAAGTGAGTCACGCTGTAAAATACCAGAAAAAAAGCACAGATGTGACTGCGTACCTATTAGTTTGAATTTTAATGTGCTAACTTTGAAACTGATCACTCATTCTGGTAGCACAAATAAATGATTTATCAGAAAAACAAAGCGATTAATTTAACAGCTGTGTTGCTTTAGTTTGCTTCTATTGCTTGTCTTTTATAAAAACATCAACAGGAAGGCATGATATGCTCAGACTTTTTGTATGTTTGTGTATGTAAGCACATGTATGCATGTATGGGTTTGGACTGAATTTACTTTAAGAGTATATTTGATTCCCAGCTGCTCAGAAAGCCCGGGATGAGTTTGATGAGGCTGAGAGAGCTCTACGGGAAGTGGATGATCAGATCAGGTAACTACTAAGCCTGAATATGAAGCAGCTTCTTTTCCAATAATGCAATCAGTGTTCTTTACCACAACTGTAGTCTAACTTTCAACAGCTACAACGGATGATTTTGTTGCACAATCAGTGTGTTGTTAGTTGAAGACTGTAAAATAAAAAGAAGATTACATTTTGGATTTGCTTTTTGTCTGCAGGAACCTTGAGAAGGAAATCTCCTTTGACTTTGGGCCCAGTGCTGAGTTCGCCCACCTCTATAGCCAGTGTTACGAGTTGACTACTAGCGAGTATGTGCACACTCTGACTTTGGAAAAAAAAAAGTCTTTTACTTATTAATTATTATTTGTTATAAGTTCCTACTTCTGAAAGACTAAGTTCATCTTTTGTTTTCAGGTACATCTACAGGCTCTGTCCGTTCAACAGAGTATCCCAGAAACCCAAGTATGGTGGATCAGAAACTAACCTGGGGTAAGAGAATATCTGTGTTGTTTGTTACTATGTTTTGTACTGTTTTTTTTGTACACACTTGACTCATCCGGTACATTTTTCTGTAGAACATGGGGAAAATGGGCAGGTCCCGAGGATAACATCTACTCTGTGATGAAATATGAACATGGAACAGGGTGCTGGCAAGGCCCTAACAGATCCACCATGGTGAGTCTCAGTCAGTCGGCCTTGACTTTATATTTTTCTTCGATTTTTCACCCCATTAAAATTTCTCATTGGACCAAGCACAGGAAATAGATATTTTTTGTCTTCCAGGTTAAGTTAACATGTGGAAAGGAGACAGTCGTGACATCTACCTCAGAGCCCAGTCGCTGTGAGTACCTGATGGAGTTCACCAGCCCTGCTGTCTGCCAGGAGCCCTCAAGCCTGGGTTCAGTGCTTCATGACCATGAAGAGCTGTAGTTCTACTTGATTTGTGAGTAACTCTAACTTTTCTATGTTTGCTGGCAGATCTTAAAAATGAATTGTGACAATCTCACACTGTATTGTGTGGGGCCCATACAGTCCAGTCTGCTGCAGGACGATAGCTTTTCCCCAGTAGGATCTTAAATTGGTCCTCCAACTGGGCCAAGTCATGTTTTCGAGCAAAAAACATACTGCACCTACAGTGAAATACTGATCACCGTTTCTAAATCTTGCTTGCTCAAGCAAATTAAAAATCAGTGACAGTCAGAGCTGCATAATGTGAAGGTTTAGCATTTCAACATTTTGTGGCAGAGAAAATCCCTTGAGCAGTTACAGCCTCCTTTTAGAAGAAGAGCAGGACAGCAGCAAGAGCAAGGTAATGGCAATTTCATTTGAGTTCATTGTAGTTATTAAGTTAATAGAGTATTAATGAATCATAAGAATTTAATCATGCAGTATATGGGTGAGACAAATGCATACAGCTGTATATTGTGCCACATTTTCTTTGGATACATTATCAATAAAACTGGCTGCAATATTATGATGTGTTCTCTTTTCTTACTGGTGCAGTATTGCATCCACCCCTTACATCTTAAGTCTAAACTGGTTCAGAGGTTTGTGACAGTTTAGCCTTTTTCGGTTTATGGCTGACATTTTCAATTTGTTGTCTCTGAAATTTTATTAAATGGAAAGCGTTTCATAATGCATTAAGTAAATAAGGTATTTGATTTATTCTTTCTTTTTGAAAAATTAACAGTTTTTTGGGGTAACATTTTGCTCTGTGGTTAGAGATACTGTGACAGCTTGCAATATACTGTATATCATAGAAATTGTTTGGTGATATCACTGTTACCGTGGTTATAGGAAATGTAAAGTGATATCATACTGTGAGCTTTCCAGCGAGGCTCCGCCTGGATCATTTAGCTCTTTCTCCTCTCCTGTTCTATGGTTTTTATTATTGATGGAAGACAGGATATTGAACTAAGCTGAGCTTTATGATGATAGATGACTTTATGTCTGTTCAAGCAAAAGTGGAGGTGAGAGGGTCTAAGACAACATAATTGGAATTTTTTTCAATGTGTCGTGTACCTAAAATCAACACAGCATCTAACTCAAATGTGAGTGCTGACCCCAAAATAGCAAGAAGTGGAAACTTCACTGGTGTAAATGCTTAGTCCTTGGAAATTAAACCTACAGGGATTAATTGCAACTAAATTGCCCTTCCCTTTAACAACTAGGAAGTCATGACTTAAGCAAACAAGTTGTTGAAACGTGTATGCACTCACTCTTGCAGGTTGTTCTTGAGGGACCACAGTCACTGCAGCAACATGAAGTTGCCATGCCGTGAGCGGCACCACCTTGGCGTCGGTTAACAATCAAGAATAAACGATGGAAATTCCAATGAGTAGTTAAGTCGTCTACACATCCAATTTTCACTGCTACCTGTTGTGTTGTTTCTCTGATTTGTGTCAAATGTAGTCATTCCATTGTTTTCAAATAAAGTTCATTTTATCATATTCCAAACTTGTGTCCATTTTTAACTCCAGTACAGCCATTTTGTTATAACTGAGCTTTCAATCAATGCTGGTGGCTTCCAAATAAGATATATGCAATTTTAAATCGTAGTAGTAGTAGTAGTAGTAGTAGTAGTAGTAGAAGAAGAATATACTTCTAAAACATACCAGGAAATAAAACATTAGGAAGACGTGTGCAAAAAAACCTACAAGTCTGATTTTTTTTTAAAGCAATAATACATTCTTCCGTTCTTTTTTCATACTCTCAAACCATTTAGCATAGTACTTAGTCGCCATTCATTTTATAGATATAAAATGGAGCATGAAATGTGTTGGTATTGAAAGAATTTCTAATCTTTGTATGCATCAACAAACCAGCCGTTGTGAATATGAATACATGATGGTGAAAACGACATCCTTTTAATATGTCTGCTCATAACGTTCAGTAATATTGTTTTGACAGTCAATAAAAATTGGGTCACTCAATATTTGTAACTTTTATTTTATTTTTTTCTGGCATGTAAAGTACAAATAATTAAACAATTCCATGAAAAAGTCTTCAAGCGTCTTCAGCTGAAATCCCAGTAATAAATATCCTAGACTAAACTGAAAGGTTTATTTTTTTTTTCTTTGTTAAATTTTGACATTGTTCATTTGGTCATGTTTGGAAGTATGAGATTTTGTATTTCTTCCACTGACGTTGGTGTCAGCAGAACTGTTTTGATCATTTTCACCTTTGATTTGTTCTACCATTCCAGGAAAATGTAAGAAAAACATCACTAAGTTACTGCGTCCCCTCTTCTAAATAAATAGACACAAAATACAGTTGGTTGAGAAACAGAAGGACCACTCACCCCTTTACTACCCTAGAGACTCCCAAGAAAACCTTCCTGCAGCTTTTCTGAGCTCTGCTATATTTTGCCGGAGCTCTTGGCTAGGTTTCTAAATGCATCTTGGCGCTAAAGAACATCTTTGTTTCAATAGCACACGTTGATATCGAAATTGATACAGATGATTTCAGTATTACAATGCTTTTACAGAAACAGAACCCTTAATATCTTTTTTTTATTAATCAACCCACCAGCATAAACAGGAAAGCATCTTGTGAGCATATCAAACCTAGGACATCCCCTCTGTTCCTGGCTAATTGCTGGACCCTCAAATGGGCCGAGGCCTCGCTACAGGGGCTGTCCCATGTCTCAGGGGTTCACCGAGTGGTTGAAAAAACAAGACTGTGATTAGATTAAATAATTAAAAGATTTTCATTTAACAAGACAAACAGAACACAGGCAGTAAAGGCATAACATCTAGCACACAGCATGTATGTTTATACACTTCAATTAGTTAAATATAGCAGTGCATTCTTTGACTATGGAGAACGTTTCCAAATCGTACTTCTAAAGCTGTTTTTCTATTTGTCCCCCTTTTAAGAAACGAAATGGTGTAACCACAATTTTGGCAAACTTAAAATCTTTTAAACTTGCAAATATAATGAAATAAACCATAAATATACACAAAACATACTTTATACGAGGCAATAATAATAATCATAATAAATAGTTTTTAAGTTAACAATAAGTTAAAACTACAAGCTTAAAGTCGCCCAAATAATACAAGTTTGTTGGCGCTATTTTGAATTTTTTCTGTTTAAATTATTTTATGTTGCAACAAAAGCTACCACAGACTTTTACAAACACAATTGAACACAGTTTGATTGAAATAAAAAAATCTAACTAAGTCTAAAATCTGCATACACTGTAAAAACTGCAACTAATTAAATAATGGAAGAAAAAATAAACTGTACCCAATCAATGCAACCAAACATAATCTTTGACCCATGTGTGTTCTCTATGGCAACATCAACAACACAAATACGCTAATTTAACAAGTGAGTCTTGATATGTAAATGAAATCAATAAATTACAGGAAAAAAAATGATATTTGAAATTGACATGGGCTAAAACTGATGATATATTAGACAGTATTCCTTTCAAGGTCATTGAGAATTGCTCTATTAAGTCAGCCAAATATGCAGTTTGTTTGAGCTTGCATGGTCAGAGCACAAATTAGGGGCTGAGGAAGTGATTATGGAAATTTATAGATCAGAGCTCTCATTGCTTGTTTGATTTTCTTAATGAGTCTGTTCATTTTAATGTTTTTGTTTGAACTTTTGCTCCTTTCACTGTTCCGCAAACCTTTTCAGTGTGACGTTTAATTTCTTTTTTAAAAAATATATATCATTTGTTCTCAGTCAATATAAAAACAAAGCACATTGCACTTACTGTTCCATAGGAAAGTTTTTTTGTCTTTTTAAATGATTATTGTTGTTGCTCAAGCAGTGTAGTACTGTTTCCTGCCATGGTCCTTGGCTCTCTACTGTACATTAAGTGTAGGTCTTTGTATAGACGGTGTATGAAAGGTCATTTCGGGCTGTGGGTTTGGTTTGTGGGTTGACTGTACTACATCGGACATGGCTGGGTAAACAACTCCAGCTGCAGTTCAGCGTGGCCTGTTATCTCGGTTGTTCCTAACGTCTATCACTGGTCTCGCCAAGTGCTCAGTCCTACGGTGCTATCTCTCGCAAATTGCTCGACCCAAAATAGCTTAGTCCTTTTATGTGGTCAGCTCTGGACACACCAGCAACAATCATTCAGAGTATTTCGGGGGATGAAACAGTATGAGTCAGATCGAAAGATGCCAGAGTAAGTGGTGCAATGTTAATGATTTTAAAGGATTAAATTGGTCACAAGACAAAGCAGATGATATAAATGTTGGGGGAAATACATTATATGGATGCGTACAATTTTTCCTTTGTCAAGAGGTGAACTGATTCATCATCATTTATTTCTGATATGCCTTTTTTTATCATTCGGTGTCTGCATGAAATGTGTGCAAATGGGACTGCTCGCAACTGTTTCATTTTAGCACTTGGTTTAGTGGTTTTAGAATTTACAAATGCAAACTGATATGCGCAACTTAGATATTCAAAAGTAATGATAACTGAAATTGTAGAGGGTCCTTATTCAATAAATAACATAGATTTGTACAGCAATTACTCAGGGAATAATATAGTTAGTCTTAATTTATCCTTCTTGGTACTGACTTGCAAAGCAATTCTTTGGCAAAAATCAAATCTATCTAGTCATAAAGAATCATGCTCAGTGTTCATTATGAATCTGCATCACTGTTTGAATCTGCGTTTTACCTTTTTATTTGCAAGCAGCTATTCGGTTTTTCAGCTGGGCAATGAGCCGATCTCACTGCAGCTTTGTCTGGGATTCTCAAGTCAAAGAACTTCACTTCACTGCACCATCATTGAAGCAACACTGTACACAACTTCAGGACAAGAGATGCGAGTGTGCCTAAGCACTCAAAAGTATAGATGTGACTGTCAGGTTATACCCCAACTGTTTAATTTTACTTTTTTTTTTACATCAAATGTTTTTGTTAAGTTTGTTTCAATTGTTTTGATATGGTTGAACGGTTAAGTTTGTACGAGATACAATGTTCCTTCGCCCCCTCCCTAAATCCCCACCCATACACCGCATGCTTATTCCCCCTTGCTCTGCAAAGATCAGAGGGTTTAAAATAAAGCCATGCGATGTCCCAATTTTTCCAAGCTTAAGAATCTGTAAAAATTCAGCACAAGGTCTTGTTCCTTTGTATGTATAAAAATAGATTTATCTCTAATGTAATCCTTTCAAAGAGATCGTCCTCTTTGGCTAACACAGCGTCATTTAGAAAAGCAAAAGCAAAAATGTCTTGAATATAGTTGACCTTATTTAATCTATTATCATGTGCAAATGTCTTGATATTGAAAGACATTAGCTCTCCCCATGGTAAATCTCAAGTCTGGTCTGTAACAGACATTTCAACGAGACAGGTTGGCGTTAATGTTTCATCAAGGGTGCCATAAATAATTTTCATGCATTTGGGTTGGGGATATTTTGAGAAATGCTATTTCTGTGGTAGTGCCAAACAGATCTGAAGCAAATAAATAAATACCTTCCTGTTGTAAACAGAAGTATAATCATGACACTTATTTGCAGGCTTGATGTTGTACAGTCATCTTTTTTGAGAGGGCAGGAGTTCAAAGTTTCTGGGAAGCTTTTAAGAGAATAGAGGGGTTTTGAATAAAACTGAGGAGCATTTGGCAAAGCTGGAGGAACTGGTAATCTTTCTCCTCAAAGGATCAGTGATAATTTTAACATTGCCCAGTATCATCGCTCACACACGTGACTTTAAGTCAGTTTTAAATGTTCAGTCATTTGGAACTGCAGTCCTCTGAATCTGCTCTATGCATGTTGTTACTGTAGAGCTCATGTTTTCCACTGAATGGTAAAACTTTGACCTCATTTATTCGGGGAGCTTCTATCTGTGCACTAGACTGAAGAATAATACCGGTGCTCTTGAGTTTTTGCTCATCTGTGTTATTTCTCTACAGACCTGCCTAGACCATTGTTCATTCCATGGGCTGTGTTGTTTTACATTTTCTACAGAGTTACTTTTTGCAGCTACTTGGATCGTGATCATATTCAAATTCCCTGCTTCCATTAATCTAAATTAATCTGAAGACATAACCTGCCTTGAGTACAGTAACATTCATAATCAAAGCATGTCAGCAAGAACAATACAATTTGGTTATCTTTCCCATCTTGTTTGCTTTTTTTCTCTTGACCTCTTGGCACTAGATGCCTTTCAGCTAAAGGGATATCACACCAGATCATGGCTCATAAAGCCATGCAAAGTAAAATAGCCTGTGGATAATGTAAAATACAGGTGCAATGAAAAAAATGATGCAAAAAGTGAAAAAACACCGGTATTTTCCTTTGACGTGGCTGTGTTATGGTGAAGCAGTTTTCCCCTCGCACTCGTCGCGCTCTCGCTCACCAGAGAATTACTAATGAACACTGTCACCATGGGAGCACTGCCACTCTGCTCTAAGTTCACAGACAGTCTGCTTGTGTTGAATCCATCCTGAGGATAGTTATTAGAAGAAATACAAGATTTTTTTTGTTTTTGTGGACTAAATATATATCCTCTAGTTATTGAACTGTGTCTCTGTGATATATAAGTGTACTATTGTGTTGTTCGGTGTGAGACTGTGAGGGAAAGAGTGATTCTGATGGCCTTCGGACTACTCTTTTCTGTGACCAGTATTCATTGGTTAACCTAAATCTTATTGGGTCTGAGCTAACAAGCTCACATAGGGTAGAGAAACTGCCTTTACGCTAGGCACCACCTAATGCAGGTCAGGAAACAGTAGTCAAAGTTTCTAGAAAATGCTTACATACTCGGCTATTATAACCACCTTAAATATTGAATATATAGTTATATTTTAATAGACGTATATAAGAGAACACTGTTTTTTAATTTCATTTTCTTTGATCTAAAAAAATCGCTGATTCAAAATGCCCAAGTGTAAAAAAGTGACTACATCCTCTCCAGCAAGATAATGGGAGAGATGGTGGGGTAAGAGTTTGGGTAAATTGCACATATTCGTTCATTTAAATTTTTGATCGTTTTGTTCATCAGTTGTCATTATTTGCCTGAATTCAATCAAAGCACTCAGTACACATTCTCTGTCACATTCGTTAGACTGTCTCCTAAATAGATAGCTCTTGCCCCTACCCACAGCTACGTACCCCTTCTAATTCAATCCAGGCAAATATAGGGAAGGACTAGCATGTTGTGTAAAGAGAAAAGAAAAACTCCACTAGTGTGTTTGTTTGAAACTCTGACTTGTGTATGCTTGCGTATGGATATGTCTGGTCATGTGCGTGCGTGTATGGGTGTATGTGCATGTCTGTGTTTGTGATAATATATTATGAATTTGTGTGAGAATGTGTCAGAGAGAGACTCAGTCCAGGCCCATGTAGAGTGATGGCACAGGGAGCTCAGGTTGCTCTCCCTGCAGGTCGAAGGAGCTGGTGCCAGCAGCCTCTCTCTCAGGCCTTGTGCTGCTTGCTGGTCTTGAAGGAAACCTGCAGCACGCGGTCACCCAGGCGGTAGCCATTAAGGCTAGCGATAGCCATGGCGGCTTCATCGTAGTTGGTCATGGTGACAAAGCCAAAGCCCTTACATTTGTTGGTGGTGAAGTCACGGATGACCTTGACGTTGGTGACGGCGCCGAAGGGCCCGAAGAGCTGCCACAGGACGCTCTCGTCCGCCTCGGGGGACAGGTTGTATACAAAGAT
Source organism: Oplegnathus fasciatus (assembly GCA_003416845.1). Classification (NCBI taxonomy): domain Eukaryota; kingdom Metazoa; phylum Chordata; class Actinopteri; order Centrarchiformes; family Oplegnathidae; genus Oplegnathus; species Oplegnathus fasciatus. The sequence continues at coordinate 575,975 of NTHP01000103.1, forward strand.
GCACCAGCCGGCTCCAGTTGGTCCAGTAAGGTTGACCCCGGCCAGGCTGGTCATGCTGTCAATGGTGATGGGGGAGAATCTGGGGAAGAGAGTAGGAGAACTACCATGGGTGTCATTCTGAAGTTCGACACAGAATTCAGTGCTCTATACTGTCTCTTATAGGCATGTTTCTCTGTGAGAAATGATAAAGACTGTAGTCGGGTATGGAGTCGGGGGACCCCATCTCCATCCCCTCTGCTGTACAGTAAGTAGATAAATATGTGTGGGCACCGCAGTGGCTCCAAACTACCTGCTTTCATACAAAATGACACTGTGTGCCCTGAGACACAGACACCCACACAATGTGCATATTTTCTCATTTTCTCTGTTGACCAAAGCCTCTGGAAGAATTAAACACATGAATCACAATGTTCAACAAAAATCACAGTATTGAACAAAACACAGAAACCTAGAGAGGGATGAAAAGCAAATTGGAATCAAATCATACACAAACTGGAGCAAACAGAGGAGACGCAAACGGAATCTGGTATGTCCATGCTGGTGAAAAAAAGGGGACATTAAAGCAACTGAAACTGACAATGTTAGTTCATAAATAAATACATGTAAATTATTTCTATTAATTAAAACAAAAGAACGAAAAGGTTAAACAAAGCCATGCCAGAATACCCTGCTGTTAGAAGGCTGCATCATTGCTTATTGCAATTACAGATAGTATTTTGTTGTCTGGGCTGCTTCTGTAACATGGTTAAATGGGCAGTGGGCATTAAGAATTAGGGCCATTATATCTGATTTCGAGATGAAGTCAGCAGGTGGTATTCCAGGCACTTTGTTTGAGGTTTTATTTTGGCATGGATGCTTTTGAAAGTACACCTTTGGCATTTACCTCTTGACTCCGTAGCTGGCGTTTAGTAAATTGTCGAGTCTGCAACGCAAGAGGGAGAATGAAGGGGATGCAGAAGTTAGTTATGAGATCTACAAGGAAGGGGGGCTTTCAGTTAACATGTTGCTCCTTCACCAGCTGGCCTCCAGAGGGCATCCTTCACTGCACCGCAGTCCCAAACCATCCAACCACAAACTGATGGCGTTTAAAATAGTCCTGTGAATATGCATCTCAGCTGGTATTTATTGTTGTTATTTAAGCTCCAAAATAGATTCCCCTTCAATAGTTTAAATATAAGATAAACAAATCCTGTATTCTGTAGTCACATTTACTGATTAAAAAATTATCCATAATGAGTAAGTGAGCATTCCAGCTTGAGAGGATATACAATTGTTTGCGAAGTTCCATGAAAATATTTAATATATTTTTTCCAACCTTTTGAACCTTTATTCAAAATTACCCAGTAGATGTGGCCAACATCTGGCAGTTGCACTCTTTATGATGCCTATAATGCCTATGTGGTATAGGCAACATTTAAAGGTTCAGTATTATTCTTCTTAAACCAAGATTTATTTAGCTTTAGTTTTTTATTGTATTTGGAAAAATCTGGTCTCTTACATTGGTTTTGAGCTGTTATTTGGATCTGGTCCCTTTCCAAGTGAAGGGATCATGCTGCAGTTTAAAAGAAAGTCAGAGAAAAAGAGTGAGAAGGAGGGACAATACAATATTGCCAATTCCTTCTGTACTGTAAAGCAATAATATTGCTTAAAGGAACAGTGTACTTATAAGTTGTGTTAATATTGACAGACTTCTCTTTTGTTTTTGAATGTTTTCGATTACACAAGTGTCCTTATTATAAAACTAGACCACATTCGCTGTTTTTGGCGTGTGCCAGTTCATCTGATTTGTCTTGTAAATTTACTCTTAGCTATTCTCTGGTGTAGTTGAGGCGTGATAATTATCAAAAAACCTTTTAGAGACTTGACTTTGACTGTTGACTCAGTAATGATATTCCATGTTACACTAAAACAATGAAATGTTGACACACTTAACACTTGTCATTGCAAAATATCGGATATTGAGTTTGCTTAAGCAAGGCAACACAGTAGGATGACCTGTGATTTGGTCTTGTAACAGTAGCTTTTTACAGACTATCAAGTGATTAACTCACAAGTGGTGTGAGGTTGGTAAAGGTTCAGTACCTGAAACGCTGAGTCTGGTGGTGCAGGGGCCCCGTGTAGCGGCGGGCAGCAGTCTGGTACAGCTGAGTCAGTAAGGCCTGGCCTGTCTTCTGGCTGGGGTTGTTGGCGAACTTGACAGTGATGGGCTCGGCGGCACCCAAAGGCTTCTGTCCGTTCAGACCTTTGATGGCCTCCTCTGCTTCGTTTCGCTTGTCAAACCGGATGAAGCCCACTCCTCGTGATATGCCTGCTCCGAATAAGAAAACAGACCAATGTTACTACCTTGGCGTCAAGGACTGCTGATGCATATCAGTCTTTCATTCAGAGAAATGTTGCTTGAGTGACAGCATGAGAAGTGAAATAAGGCTATACCTGTGACTTGGTCCACTAGGATGCGGGATGTGATGATGCGACCGTATTGGGAGAACAGCTGTTCCATGTCCTTCTGGCTCATGGTTTTGGGGAGTCCACTCACATAAAGGTTGGCATCACGAATAGAAGCCGAGCTTGGCCGGGCATATGATACCTAAAACACCCAAATTAAATAAACCAATTGGTGCATTATATTTATATATCCCCAAATCACAAGTTTGTCTCAGAACATGTTAGAAAGAAATGATATAGCTGGATTGAGTTCCCAACAAGTTTCCAACAAATTGTTTTCATTTTGACTCCTGCTGAGTTCTCCTCATTCGCTGTCTCCACAGACTCTCTTTGCTATCTGTGGACTTAATCAGTGCCTTTAAGCTCACACTCAGCCGCAATGAGACCTTCACAGACACACTACGATGGCTGTAACCATTACCCAAACTGATACCAATCATCAGTTAACAAGCCCAAGTGTCAGCTTTGTTTTGCACTAAAAAACATCGGCCTTAGTTGATGTATTTTCCTGAATTCACTGGTGACTTAATTAGTGCACGGCCATTTTTGGTGCGTCTGTGTTTATATCCCTTATGGTTTTCTGTTGGTCTACTTTTCAGAACATTTTACATCTAGTACTTCAGAGGAATATCTGATTGGTTGTAAAAAAAAAAAAAAAAGTCATACACATATTCTTGTTTCTGTGTTTATGGGAGCATGTGAACACACGTGTGATAGATAATCCAGTTCAGTGCATTGTTGGCAGTGCTGTGTTTGTGTGTGATGGAGAGACAGAGTGAGTGTTGTCTGAGATAGGCTGAGCTGCCCTCCCTGTCCTGCCTCCTTCCTTTGTCTCTATCCTCTGGGGGAGAACAGCTCCACTGGCAAACAGCAAACAATGTAAGTGCATCACAAGACTTGCAGGATCCTTGACAACTTATAAGCACACTGCTCACACACACGCACATTGTTTATAGGCATGTGTATTTGTATGATAAATATATATGTTCACGAATTTTTACTAATTTTTGTAAATATTTGTAGCATTAGAATTGATTTCGCTTTTTGCACAGGCCCAAAGACAGCTGTAATGCAAATTAAAAGGACTTGTATATTATCGGTCAAATGAATACAGGTGTTCTGATTTCATCCATCAGTACTAAGCACCAGTGTCTATTGTGTACACAGACAGACTGTATGAGCAGGAGGGTTGTGTGGTGCAGTGATTAGGGTGTTCTGGACGAGTCAGGGGGGAGTTGCTGTGTTCGGGGAGCAGAGGCTGCCCTATAATTAACCCTCTCCCTGTCGCTCCCACAGTACAGATGGTGCCTGAAGCCCATATGGCCTCTAATCCTGTCATTGGCATTCTGCTCTCTGAGCTACCCCCTACCCTTCTACTGCTGCCCCCTCCCTCACAGCCTCTCTATTGAGGCCTCCTGCTACATCAGGAAGATAAAACTATGGTATTGACCAGAGGAGTTATATTTTATATTTGAGAATGAATTATTTTTAGAAGAAGGAAGTTAATTATTGACAGAGCGATCTATATATAGATACTTATAACTAATGAATGTCATGACATAAGATCAACAATATAACATAATAATTGTCATCACAATCAATACTTTTTCTACATGGTTCTTCCAGAGTAAGAAGTAATTTCTCTTGTGTAAACTGTTACATGACATTTTTCACAAACCTACATGTATTTCTTCCTCCAAAAAGGAACCAAAGTACTCGACTTTTCCTGCTTGTAGCTTGTTGTTTGATCAGTCATTAGTCAGAATTAACGTCCTTATTCATGGACAGCTGTTGGGAGATCACCTGCTCTGCTCTCTCACAGATTCGATTTCTCAATCCTGCAGTTTGTCTCGATCTTTGATCTACTTTGATCAGGTCGGGGGGGATGGAAGGAAGTAGTGTTTAATAATATGCCTCTTCTTTCCCTCATCTGATTTCGGGACAAAGAAGCCCCCTAATTAGCCTAGATTGGAGGCAGATGGGGTAACCTGGACTGACCCTCATGCACCACAGTCAGGCTCCTAATTACATTTCCATCACAATAACCTCTGCATGCTGTCCGCCCCTTGCTTTCTGACCTCCACTCTCCTTCTCTTTTCACCCTTTCTCTCACTTCCTTTGTTCTAGCCACCGCTCCCTTCTGCCTCCTCCTCCCCATTTTCCTCCCCTCCCTCTGTCACGTCTGCCGCCACCTCTCTCAACAACCCCCCTTGACAAAAATCTCCACTTCCTTTTTTTTTGTCCAGCACGTCGTCAAGAATAATAAAACAAAAAAGGAAGAGTGAATATTGTAGAGAGTAGAGGTCTGCTCACCTTGATTGTTTTAGTCTGCAGTTTGAGACCATTGAGTGTGTTGATGGCCTTATCTGCATCATTTGGATCCACGTAGTTTACAAAGCCATATCCCAAACTCTGACCTGGACACAAAGAGAGAGCCATAGAGGTGTCAGTGATTCTCGAAACCAATTGTAGTGATAATATCTTTTTAAACGTGGACAAAGTGTTGTACCTGTTATCTTGTCTCTGACTAGCTTGCAGGACTCAATCTCCCCAATGCTACCGAACAAACTTTTGAACTCTTCCTGGGTCATGTTCTGAGGCAGATAGTTGACGATCAGGTTGGTTTTGCTGTCGTCTGTGGAGCCGTTGGTGCTAATGACTGGACCGTTAGGCAGACTGGTTCCGCTTGGACCGTTGGACACCTGGGTTTCCATGGTGCTGATTATCTGCTGAGGAAGAGGGTGGAGTTAGATTCATAATTCACAAAGAGACACAATAGGACACAGTGGCGATGTGGCTGTATAAATGTGCATGTGCTAATATTTAACATATAACATATGCACAAATATAGACTATACACACCACCACGCACACAGACTGTCCACTTTGTCACTGTCAGAGGGAAAGGTCAGGAATCAGCATTGCTAAAATGGAGATGGATACGAGGTCTGATTTATCATCTCCCCTCCCCCACCTTCACCCCATCTTTCTTCCTCTCTCGCTCCCTGCCTCTGGTCCTGCAGATGTCACAGTCCCTTTTTCCTAACTCGTCCCCTCCCCCCCTACTCTCTTCCAGGGTCAAACACCATTACATCATTACACAGGCATGGATAATAGTGATGGTGGTGTGTGAGGCTGGCGAGAGGCTGGGGGAGTTGGGGGTGGCAGGGGTCGAGATGGCGGACAAAAGGGAGAGTGACAATGTTAAATGGGTTTTGTGCTACAATATGAGGAATATCACGGTTTGGTAGAAAAATAAGTTAGGATTACACGTTTGTTCTTCTGACTTTGTTAAGGTTTCTTTCTGGTCAACTGACATTTATTTTTGTAAGTGGAGTAAGGGTGGGTTAGTGCACAGTATAGTGTTTGTGTCTCCTTGTGTTTCTCTGGAGTAACACCATGTTGCTTAATTTGATCTACAGGGGATTCTCAAGGAACATCTATCTGGTCAGAAACAAAAATCTCCCTTTCCTCACACTCAACACCTAGTTCTCTGTGTCTGGATCATTATTTCCAGTGTAAATCTGCATGAAAAATCACTGCAAAATCAGTTCCTGTGTCATGCTAATGTTATGTGGCTATGTATTTGTTCTGCTGTTTGAATTAGAAAAAAATATCTTTGGGGTGTGTACTGAAAATCAGCAACAGTTTCAGGCACACTATCAACTACTTTAATTTTACATCCTATTTTATTACACACATATTGAATATAATGATTTTTTTAAAATTTGCATCTGTGTTATTTTCATGTTCAAACACGATTAGATTAAATATTTGGTTTATTGCACTTGTCAAAGTAAATAAGTACGCATGTTTAGAGTTGCGTTCTTGTTGACTCATGAAACTAAAATTAGCCTCTATAACATTACCAGACGTGTGCATTTGCAGAACATTTTGCAATATAAAGTATGTTGATGCATTTCAGTGTTTGTATTCCTTTTCGCAAACAAAAGTGTAAGGTGTTTGGATAAATAGTTTTAATGCAAAAGTATAACAGTGTGCTTGTAGTGCCAAAATGTAAATAGTTATGTCGAGCTGTTGCAGATCTCTAACTGGTGGGTGTTAGGAATGTCAATAAGGCTAAATGAGTCTCCTCTAAAGCTCTTGGGGTCTTACGATGTAGTTCAATGCAACAAAGGGACTTAATTAATGAACCTTCAGAATTATTCCAAAATTATATTCAGGGAATTTCCTGACTTGATGGAGAAATACTAGGTGTCACTGGAACATAAACATCATTTACAACAGAAATATTTACCTGGTAATTAGCCTCCTTGGCTTTTTGGATTATGTCCTCTAATAAATCATAACTAGCTTCTTTTTATTCACAAAGAGAGGTGAGTGTTTTATGCTCCCTTCAGTATTTTTCTTTATTGGTAACCGAGGAAATGATCACAGACAGAGAGAAAGTTATTGACACAGACGAGCTCACCATCACTGGTAAATCTGCTAACTTTTTGTATTCGCACAGGCTCTGTTTCTGTGTTATCGTCATATTACTAAAATAATTCATTTGTTCATTTGTGCCTTTAAATATACGTGCCATTTCATGTGTTCTCTCTCCTTTTCTAGCACCTGCGAATGGGTCTGTCTAACCTGCCTTTTTCCCTCGTCTCTGTAACCTGCTGTCTTGCTTTGAGCCTCACCTCCACTCAGGTTGCCCAGGTAACAGCCCCTCAAAGACTGCATTGTTTCTAATGGCTTTCTTACTTTAAGCTCACTGTCTGTTTGTGTGTCTGTGCTTATTAGGAGCAGATATACGGGTCAGACGTTTTTCCTCCAAGTATAAATATTATATGGCTTTGCAGAAGCAGGGAATATCAGTCAGTCAAATTGATAATGACAAGGGGGAAAGGAGCATGGTGACAGAGTTAAGACAGCCTAAAAATAAAATACTTCAGACACACATCTACGCAAAAAGGCAACGTAGATAGCAAACTGTCATGTCAAGATTTTGATGCACGGCTAAAATGCCTGCCTTTTTAATGCCATTATGAATCAGGATACGATTAACACACGTTGACAAAAAAAAGGTAGAATCAAGCTGTTATGTTGTAATTATTGTAATATTAACATAGTGAATTGTTGTGTGATGTGATGCATCTGACGAACAGGGACATGAATGTGTCCCAAATATGACAAAAGCATTTCGATGGGAGAAAAAAAACCAAACATATTAGGGCAAATTTGACTCGCCAACTGAAATAACCCTCAGCATGGCAGAACACACATCCCCAGTGAACAGTGTGAAGTTATATAATTCACAGACCCACTGAGTATGGGCTGGGCATCGAAATTGGCTGACACAAGCAGCAACTACGATTGAGATTTTCATACAGAAATAGAGGGGAGCAGCGTGCTTTGAAGGTATTTGAAACACACAGAAAAGATAAAACCCACAGAGGATTGTTTCATCTTTAGGCCGTCATATTTCATATTGTATACCAGCAACAAAAATCAAATAGTCTAGAGTTTGGTTTGCTGTAACCCAATTACTATGACAATAAATCACTGTGATGTTGCAGGAAGGCCTACAATAGCATGAATAATCCCAACACGCCCAGAATAGATCTACTCCAGCTATAAGCTCCAGACATTTTCGACTACTGGAGACAATAAAAAACATTAATTCCAGGGGTGTCTATGCCCCCGTATCTTTGCCCCTTCTCTCTTAGCATATTTCCTGTTAACTATCTACACTAACTACTTATAATAATCTTTTAAAAATCTTCTTTTAAAATGTCTCAAAGATCCCAGCTGTTAGGGTAGCTCTATGAGTTCTAAACTGCTTTTTTTTCTATTTTGGGGTTCTGTGAGATCTCCCTTAATATTTAATGTACTGCATCAGCATCGCCCACACATGGTCCCAGACTTGCACGCAAACAAGAGCCCTGCCTCCTCTGCCAAACACATGAACCCAGACTTGCACGCAAACAAGAGCCCTGCCTCCACTGCCAAGCTCACGTACCACCTACACTGTACACAATTAAATTACAAAACACAGAAGCATTACATGACTAAATGTAAATGCAGTCGGCGTTCTCTGTCTTCTGATGCCTTTTAAAACCGCTTTCCCCATTCATTTCTGCTCCAAATGCAGCACAGCACTGGAGGCTATAATGTACAGAAGAATTTTTGTTCCCCAGTTTAAGTCATAACATGAAATTTGCCACGTTGCATGTTACAATGTACTAAGAATCATAAGAAATTCAATTTGAATGTGAGATAGGGTCACCATCAGTATTTTGTTTTGGCATGCAGTGCCAGCAAAAAAAAGATTAAGTGTTTGGGAATTTTAGGCTTAGTGTAGATTTAAATTCACTTGCTGTATGCGTGTAAAATATGTAGACAAAACTAATCATCAATGAAAATGAACACTTAAGAAATCCACCTGGATATTTTCAACTAACAATTATAACAAATGATTTCTCCTTTTAATATATAACCTTGCCTCTAGTCCACATTATAATGCATTATATAAAGATATTTTTTTCTGGAAGGCATAAATCAAAACTGAATGCTAGGCTGAAGTGTAAATGAGCCTTCTAAATAACACAGATTACAGGATTATCCCAAACAAAGGGCATTAGCCACACTCTCTGCAGCTTAAGGGATCATGGTGGCAGCTGTAAAACAACAGGACGACAGGAGTCACAGCTCATGTCAGCCACGCACTGAGGCTCCATCCCATTCTCCGCTCCGCAGACTAAAAATAAAAGATTTCTAAAAGATCTCAGCTCTCTGGGTTGTGTGCTGCTTTGATAAGATGGGAGCAGACAACGTCAAAGGCTCGGGGAGACAAATCTGTCCTGCAAGTCCTTGTAGCATGCGGGGCGCTATCCAGCGTGCTGAAAAAGGGAGTGGCTTTCGGACGGTCTCGTTTGAGGCCACAGAGGCCTGTGAATCCTGCAAAGACCACCGAGTCTTTTTTATTTGACATTTTGTTGACTTTGAAAACGTTTTAATTCGAGTGATTAAGAAATAAATCACATATAGGGGTATTTAAATACGGCAGATGCATCACATAATCCCTCGATTTCTCCGTTTCTCTTATTTAGCTCTTTTT